>KK112870.1:7149-86436 GCA_000611955.2 Stegodyphus mimosarum
ATGAGCTGGCTGATCAAGTGATCAGCAAAAGTGTCTGCGTTTTCGCGATTGGTGAATCGGCGGGGGGGGGTTAAGTCTTCTTACGTAATTTCAGAATTAGTCATGTTATGAGTTAAGGTTATCAATTTTATGTTTCCATATTTTGTACGGTGCGCTTGGGTGAGGTTTTGAATTTTTCCGGTGAGCCTCTTAATTTCAGTTTACATAGAAAGGTTCCACGTCCGGTTAAAAAGTTTTATAAACCTGTTTCTCTGCGCTGTTATTCTTCTGATGTGCAATAGGGAGGGGACTGTGAGTGTAGGAATCCATCTTCTCGGTTGTAGCCTAAAATAGGAATTCTTGAAGTTTTCCAGTAAATTTTTGAGCTCCTAAGTCAGTGTCCTTAGGAGTGCGTAGGGTGCCAGTTTTAATAGGGGTAGGCGTGATGTCCTGAAAGAGCATTCAATTAATAGTTTTTCTTGAGTGGGTGATACCGGGCTTGTTAATACCAAGTCTTGCCAGGGAAGGGATGTGGTCAGAAGAAAGTTCTGAGACAATCTACATTTTGAGGGAGAGATCAAATTTATCAGAAAGAAGTCTAAAATGTTCGGAAGTCCTTGCAATACATTTGGGCGGTAGCTTGGCTCATCTGGGGCAAACATGAAGAAAGGCTGATTTCCGTCGTAGTTGTGGATAATTTTGCCGTTAATATTTATAAAATAACAGCCCCAGTCGACGTGTTTAGCGTTTAAATCTCCGCCGGTGATCGTGGGAGCAGGATTATCGAAGTAATATTGCAAATCATCTTAGTTAATTCTATTGTCAGGTGGATTATAAATTGTGCACAATCTGAAGTTTCCTAATTATGGGATCGTGAGATTAATACATACAGTTTCGAAAAATTTAGAACTGTACGTAGAGATGAGTTCAAAGCAGAGAGAGAGAGTTTCACAAACATAATAACACCTCGCCACGGTGTCCGAGTCGATCGCACAGGTAGGATAAGTACTTTACAATTTTTAGGTTATGCCTGGGAACAGTGTGGGTTTCGGTGTTTAGACAGATATCAATATCATGCTGATAGAGAAACTGATGAAAGTTTTGCAGTTTAGCAGTGCGATTTTGGGCTTTCCCAAAGCGTAATGGAGGTGGCCGCAAATGGGAGTGGCATATTATTCATGGTTGGGCTGGGAGGGCATGCCTGATTTTGCTGCAATAATATTGGAAAGCTAAGAACTGACGTCTTTAGGCATAAAAATAGCAATCGTGTGCTGTGCGATTCCCAGTTTAGCCTCTTCGATCTTAACAGTGAGTTCAGCTATCATGATGATATTTTTCCCGCTGAGAGCTGTGCGTTATGTATAATAGTCTTTGACAGTATAGTTTATTTCCTGGGGAGATTTTTCTTGCCATTGAAAAGTGGCTACATCGACGAAAGGACGCACTTTGGTTCTGATTGCAGTTTGCACAGGTTGCCGGTTCTGGGGGGGGGGAGTTTGGTGCAACAGTGTGATTCGTGCCGTTGGACTTGACACATTTGGGTAACAAGTGACACCGAGCTTGGGTATGATGGAAATTCTGGCACCGAAAGGATTTGGTCGAGCCACGTCGACCCCTATAACTTTCCACACTGATGAGTAAACGCATCAGATATTCTATATTGCAGATTATTTTTCATTTACTACTCCTGGGAAGTGTGATGAGAAACAGTGGCATCTTTTGTATGTCTGGGCCGTGACGTCTTGCGAGTTGAACTACCCTGTTAAGTGAGTAGCCGAGTTCGACAAGTGATTCTCCGATCTCCGTTGGATCAATGTATGAAGTCTCCAGCTAACAACCTTGAGCAATTTATCGGCCGGGAGTATATGGGAGTAATATTTCACTAAGTAAGTTCAGCAAAGCCGGGATTTGGCAATGAAGATTACTTGTGAAGACTGATTCAAAATCATAGTCGCTCTTCATTTTTTTTTTGTCTTAAAGGCTTTAATATTTGCATTTCCTAGCAAATCATTAATTTTTTTTCCATATCAAAACAGGATCCCGTAAGATAATCGGCGGAATTTTAGTATTTCAGTGAGCATATTGAAATCAGGCGGCGTGTCACGTGGCACAGCGGCAATGTTCTCCTTTCTAACTGAGTGGAAGGATTGCTCCTGTGCGTTTAGGTGTGCTGCACTTCTATCGTTTGGCAGTTTTAGAATGAGATTTCCTGGGCGACTTAGAGGAGAGATTGTTGCTTGCTCTCTTCCATGAATGGGAGCTCCTGATCCCATTCTATTTAAGGCATCAGGCTGAGGAGTGCGAGCACGTTTCCCGCTCGCGTTCTTCGGTGGAGTGGGAGCAGTTTCAAGTTGCACAGGCCTGGTTGTGGCTTCTCGGGTGAATCCTGAGAAAGTAGATTGAAGAAGAGGTTCAAGTAACTTTAATTCCTGATGTCGTTTGAGGTCTGAGTCAAAAAGCTCCGCTCTATGGCTAGCACTCTCAAGCTCATTAATGTCGTATGTGATTGATAAAATCAAACTCTTTAGAGTAAAGATGTTATGGTCTGATCCTAGTATATGGTACCAAGAACATTAGAATATTCCAACCTCCTTATACCGTACACAGCGGAACTGGCGACATTCGGGAGGCGATGAAATTTACATTCTCTATCAGCAGTTTTGGCGAAATTTGATGCGTTATTTCCCCTTTTTTTGAGTTCTTGATTGTGCAGCCATTCTGCATTCCTCAGTGTGAGTAACTTTTAAGTCTTGATAGTGGCATTTTCTGTTTGTGATGAGAAGTTTAATGAATTAAAAATGAAGCTAGAAGGAAAACGTGCTGTGCTTAGATGGATAATAGACGCTGGCTTAATATCGAAGGCTTTCCATTGCCTCAAATGCGGGAAGAATGGGAAACTTGCACCACATGCTGATAAATCGGATGGGTTCAAAAGCGTCATTTTGTTACTGGCATCAATTTTCAAAACCGCGCCAAGATCGTATCGTATGCTAAGATTTTACCACAGTTACGCTGAAAAAGTTATTAAATTTTGATTGCAATTAAACTTTGGATTCAAAAATTGTAGTCAATTTCTTGAACTCGCTGCGACATTGTGTTGAATCGAATGTCAACTTTTGGAGCCAGATAAGTAGAATAGCTTTTCTTGTAATTTAAAATGAAAGTAAACACTTTTGAAACAATGAATGAATTAGTAAGAAAACGTAGGCCTACTAAGGCAACATTTAGTAGAAATTTTAGTTGACGAATTAAAGAAAGAGACGCTCGATGTTTAAGTCATAGAAATAAAATGGGCTACATTGAAAGTCCTTTTGCATGGTAAAAACAGATAATGAGATTTTAGGTGAAAATAAAGGAGATAAGAATACGATGCAGATATTTAAAAATACGAAGAAAAAAATGGTTTTGCCTGGAAAAGTTTTTTAATAACCAAGTTACGTCAATTAATACTTCGGTTTTGAACTACCCGTTGTTAAATCTTGATAAAAGGAAGCTTAGCCTGCCAAAGATCGAACTGTAATAATCTGGTGGCGAGGTAAATGACTGACTCCCATTTAGGAGTCAATTTAAGACAAATTAATGAAAAAAACAAGATAAATTTCATTAGTTATTTTTACGATAAAAGGTACCAGCGCTCGGGACATTGTAAAGAGTTTTCCCGCCACATCAGAAAATTATGAAAAAGTTATAGAATGTCTCAAGACTTTGTTTGGATGGAAAGAACTATTAATCCATTTCCGGCCCCTTGATTCAGAACGAAATGCATTTAAAACGGCTACCATAATCATTTATGCTTGTCCCGTATGGGGCTGCGCATGTAAAGCTAATCTTCATAAACAAACAAGTACTACAAAGCACAACACTGAGGCAAATAACAACCAATTGGTTACCTATCAGAAACAGTGTAATCCACGAGGAATATAAAATTAAAAGCAGAGCTAAAATCATGGCAATTATCGCAAAGAAATTTTTCAGAAGTATTGAAAGTGTTGGTAATGAAAGCATCTGATAACTTCATTATAACTTCTACAGTACTATTAATAGAAAAAGCCTGGAAAAGTGCTCGTTCACTAAAGACTGATATTTTTGTATTAATTTCATATTTTTACTAACTTGATTAATAGCTTATGTGATCGCTAACAACTTCAACTCTTGTACCTAGTGCTCACACTGTTATTAATGTCCCCCTTATTTATACCCAAAATAATTTTTTAAACAATACAATTATCATAATCAGTTCAGAGCTGCAATGACATTCCACGAACTTCCAAGTGTTCATTATTGAGAAAATATGGAATAAATACACGCAGAAAATCTATCAACTGAGTAAACAGATAGAATAGGATAATATTTTCATCATAATTTTGTAGTAAACATTTAGCTTATATTTTGAAGCTTTCAAAATGCTTATGTTTACTTGCTATATCAGTATTGAAATTGGATTTCCCTCTGAAGTAGAAATAATTCAACTACTGAATTAACATGTAGAATTTTTTCTCCATGTCATTAGCTGCATCTTTTACGAATAAAATATCAATAAACTATTTTTATAACATTTTTTAATTCAGTATTCGTATTAATCTGTGAAGCACAAGATAAGTCACTTTTTTATTACGTTATTGAAAAATAATAGTTTTTAAACAACCAAAAAATTTTCAGCAGAGATAATTTTTTGTCAAAATGAACGTGTGATGTAAGGTGTGAATAACATTACATCAATGCTTAAGTTTGGCCTTTCGACTGCTTAACGCATGAGAAAGAATTATACAGGCAACTAGTCTATTTTTCTCTATGACATGAAGTTGCTGATAACTGATTTCAATAAAATCACAAAAGTTTTTGAGTTCCATGAGATTTATGTATATATATATATATAGAGAGAGAGAGAGATGAAAAAAATTGATAATTTTAAGAACTATAGTCCGTAATTTCCCTAGGAATGTATCAGCACCATGTTGTAAACAATAAACTATAATATAGGCTAACACTTAATTAAATATTTATTTATATTTCTTTTATATTTTAACTGTATTCATTCCAGTTGCCTGAGTAAGCCCACCAAAATTGACATCTGCACTAGCACCACTGAAAGTAATACAGGCAGAAGGTTAGGTTAGGTTATTTAATTATGGCAAAGCACACGAGGGCTATCTGCCTAAAAGTGGATGCCTTTGTGGAGGACTTTCTAAGGGAAACTGGCTCGTATACACGTTACACATGGGGAAAACTACGAAAACGCCCATGCAGCCAGCCCGTTCGCGGGGTTCGAACCTCGGACCAAACTACCAGTGTTCAGCGTCTTTACCGCTCGGCCGCTGGTGGGCAATACAGGCAGAAGATATGTTCTTTATAGTCTCTGAAATGTCAGTGGAAAATGGTCTCAAATTTCATCAGAACATGAATTTCTCTTTCAAAACACCTGAAATGCAAGTATATAAATATGCGCATAATTTAGATAGCTACAAGGAATGTTTATATAACATACTTGTATTCTAACTAAATTCTTCCACAGCATTTTCTTTATCTTCTTTCCCCGTCTTATCCTTGAAGTGGTTCCAGTTTTATTTTTTGTTTCTTCTGAATATACAGTACAAGAAGCCTACGCAATACATCCCATTTACTGGCTGACGTGCAAACACCATCTATACAAGTGTATATATATGCAAACACCACCTATCAATACATGTCCACATATGTGAAAGAGTACAGGAAAGCAAGGGTCAGCATTATCACCTATATGCATATCAATGCATGTCCACCGAGTCATTAGTTTATTATGTTCAAATATTCACATGATGTTGGGAGTGGGGATGCGGCTATTTAAATGTGCTTAAATGTATGGTAACAGATATCATGATTAATTAGAAAATTAGTATATTTAAAAATGAAAACAGACGAGAAACATGCCAAGTGAAGCATAGAATTAGAAACACAACACCCTTGAATTCGGTGTAGATTTATTCAAGATCTCAATCGATTTGGAGGGCAAACAGACGCAGATCCCACTTCGTCAGAAGCAAAGAAATCTGCAACACTGGAAAATAGTAGGTGCAACGGTCGTATTTATACTCCACAATGAAGCGAACAAGAATTACTATTTTTTCTGATAGATGGTTTCTCGTTCACTTTATTGTATAGAATAAATACGATCACCGCGCCTACAGCTTTCCAATCTTGCACATTTCTTTGCTTCTGTCGAAGAGGGACCTGTGCATGTGTGCTCTTAAAATCGATTACAATCTTGACTAAATTTATGCGAAACTCAAGGTTGTTGCATTATTAATTTTATAACATATTTAAAGCTTTCATTAAAAATGGAACACATTTGACAGTTTCATGAAACTGACTGGATAAGTAGAAATATCGAAAAAGGTGTACTGTCAAATACAAAATGGCAGTTATAGACAACTTTAGTTAAATTAGATATATTTAAAATGATAATTTTTAATATACTTTTTCTTTTCAGTTTGTTTATACAGCAGAAAATAAAAATAAGACTTTATATGCAAGGGAAGTAAGTGTACTAACGTAAAACTATACAAAATCCAACTTTCCAATAATTTTAAATAATTTTTTATTTACACCTCTTCTCTACATCGTAGCACAGCAGCCTTGGATTTATCCAAATGATTTCAAAGCATGTTTGAACATGCTGCAATATATGGGTCATTCACTTTCTAAATTCAACCACTTCCATTCATACTTGTAAGACCTAGGATAATTCCTGAAGCATAAAACAAGTATAAAAAGAAAGACAAATGAAGTACTAACAATGAAATGCTTTATATGAAAAATTTTAAATTCTTACACATACACACATATATACATATATATATATGCAATTCTCCCTCTTTCCAGAGGGGAGACAATATTAACAAGAAGCTAATAGGAAGGTTGACTACGCAGCATTCAACCAACTGAAATATTTTTTGAAAAACTAAGCAAACAGACTTGCACAGACATTATAAAGCACAAACAGAACTGTGACATAGAATAAAAATTGTTGCCTTTCACATTTACACAAAATGATAAAAGTTTGGGATCTTCCCTAAATGGGACAGGATGCAGTGAGGCATTTTCAAAATTACAGGTTCTAACCATCAAGAAAATTGTGTGTTATGCTATATCTGTAACTTGTATCCCTTGATTATCTAGTGAAATGAAGAGCGATTAATTTTTTCAAATTTCTCCCAAGACTGATGCAAGTTTGGTTAGATAAATGCCAGTTCTCATGATCGTGATTTTATAATCGGATAAGATATGTTACTTTCATACGTTTAAATAAGCTTATGAAAATATGTTGGCTGTTATGTCTGAAATGCACAGTTGCTAAATTTCCAGTTTATAGTAATTTGATGAGCAGCCCAGTTCTGACTTCAGCAAATTTCTTCCAGTTTTGATTCTAGGCCAAATTATGTTTATGCCACTGGAATTTTTCCATATTCTTACTATATTAGCAGAATGAAAATACTTCACTTTTGTCCCAGAGATGACACATATACAATAAAATGCTTAAAATGACTGTTAGCAAAACAAATAAACTGTAATTTTTGTGGATGTGGTTTGTTTTTTTATTCTGTGCCTAATTACATAACCAAAAGAATTTCTTCTGCTTTATTTCTAAGTATTTGAGCTCAACATAAAACCTTACCTTTGAAATAAAAACAAAAAAACTGCTAAAATGTTTTACAATGTCTATTGACTGAAATCACAATCAAAACTTTTACTGTATGGTTTACTGCAGGTTTCGTTTGGTTTATTTGAATATGACAAAGCACAAAAAAGACATCTGCCTAAGAGAAGAGATGACTTTCTTACAGAAACTCATTCGTATCCATGTTATTCATATAAAACCATGGAAAACACCCATGCAATCAGTCTGTTTTCCTGGAATTGAAGCCAGGTTGATCTATCAGTGTTCAGTGACTTAAGTGCTCAGCTGCTGGCAGGCCACTGAAATAGCACAGCAAATATGTACAGAATTGTGTTTTTCCAAAATAAATTTATACATGTAACATTACAGTAAGCTGCTTAAGTATAAATCAGAAGTATTTTGAACACAAATGCAGTGAAATTAGTGCATCAGAGAAACAAACACATATGAAAATGCAAAACCCTCTCCCAAAATATAGATTTCACTCATACTTGTACATATTTTGCATACATGCCTTTTCATGGACGAAATATATATGTGTACATAAAATAATTAATAACTGTAAAAGAAATTTCAATATAAAATAATATGCTGTTGTTGCGACTTATCTCACTTGTCTGACATCAGAACAAGCCCACAAAATTCATTGTGGCAATGAGTAGAATATAATTTTTGTCAGTGGCAAGAGCCTTGGGCACCATACATGTGACAGTATGATTTTGCCCAGTTCCAACCTCGGGGGAGGGGGGGTGTTCCAAGGGTCTCTCAATCCTCCTCCCCTACCACCAATCCACACAAAGACTTTTGGCTCACCATGTATTTGAGTGGTCCCATGCCACAAAGACACAACACACATAATACATAATTTACCTCCAAATGAGAATTTGCTGTTAAAATTTAGTTATAATTTCAAGTATTTTACTGTATATAATATTTATTTATTACTGCACATATATTTTTATATCACATTAATTTTGAATAATCTTATATTTGTGGTTATTCATCATATTTATATGTACATGCTTTATTGCAATTGCAAAAATTAGAAGAGAAAATATTGACTGTAAAATACATCAGGCCTTGGTGACAATATGATTTTCTGGAAAACACACTTTTGAAACTCTAGCAGTGATCATTTCTCCTGCATTAAAAAGGATTGCATTATCTTGTTTCTCCTTCACCTTTCTTTGTTAACAAAAATCATTTCAATCTGCAATAAAAGTTTAAATGGAACCTTTTCATTTGCAGTGCTTATTTAGGCCTTCATGAACTAATAACACATCATAAAATGTATGCATTATTTTGTATGCTATGACGCAAAAAGCTGTTTTGAAGCCTACATTTTTTGCAATTATCACTCCTACACATACTTTCAAATACAAAAACATTTTGATGTTCCCATGATGCAAATATTCCTTTTTTAGCACTTTTAAATTTAAAAAATCAACTCTAAAAATTAATTAAATCTAACTTTTTATAGAATTAATAAAGTTATATTTAGTAAAAGTTTACAATCATTATAAAAAATAAAAGATTTTCCTTATTAACTGCCTCCCCCCAAAAAAAACAGTCCTGCTTCAAAATATAAATAAGCAGCAGTCAAAGATAGTTGCTTAGAATGCACATAATCAACTAAAATTACATTTTAAGGTAACTATTACTAATTGTTACAGTGTCATTATTTTATTTATTTAAAATGACATTTTTTATTTATTTATTTATTGCAAAAATAGAAAAAAGCATTTATTAGAAAAACAACGATCAATTAAACAATTTGTTAACTGGACTTGTGAAAAATATTTGCTATAATTTTTCAGATACATCGCTCTGTCTTTCCGCTAAGTTTTCCTTTACATGTAAAATACTCATTATCCAAGAGAACAGATGGGCTCCCATTATGTTAAATAAACATTCTGTGGTTAACCGAAACACATTACAAAAAATGACTGGTTTTTTCATTAAGGAGGCAAAAAGGAAGATTGCCTTATACTACCCAGGTAATGTATGGATATGTACATGTGTCGAACAGAAAAGCATCCATTCTGATTTAGTTTTGTTATTATTATAGTATTTAAAAGATTCTGTTTTTGAAAACCTATTTGAAAAGACAGCTTTATTTGTTGTGTGATAGTAAGACTATGAAGATTATGTCTGTAATGATGGCAGTAATATATTACTGAATAAAATCATTTTAAAGGAATTTAGCAGTTAGATACAAGTTCCTGAAATTTGGAATGACTAAAAATTTTCTATCCAAATTTTAACTGGAGTACTCAAATTCGTCAAATGCTTATTAAAAAATATTCAGAATTAAAGAATAAAGTTCTGATTTTCCAACAGGACAATTATAAAAAAATAAAAGATGTTTTTCTTGCTTCAGTTTAAACACAGTGAATGGAAAACTTAACAATGAAGTGTGTTAAAACCATAGTTAATGCTATATTCTTAAAAAAAAAAATGAGTGCTAAATATCATAATTTTAACACACAGTAAATAAGGATAAAATAATACAAAAACCAAATGTGCAAGACTTACTTTAATTCCATTTTATTTGTCATATCACTTTGAATAGTCATATACATACATACATAACAGCAAGTATTTCATTTTCTTGTAATCCAATATCCTGGATCTTCAATAATTTGATATTTTAATAAAAAAATCATTATAGTATCTTTTCCCCAAGGATTACAATTCAAATTCATACTAAAAAAATAAACTAGCCTATGAAAATATCTTAGCATGATATTGGAGATTAAATATTTGTGTTATAATGTTGAATTGCTTAAATTCAATTTTTTTTTCAAAGTTCACAAAAAACCATATTACTCTGAACTTTAATATTGTTGTCTGCATACGAATGACATTAATGTAAAACAGTCTGATTTGTACATTTTCAAAATTTGCAATCTATTACATGTATACAAGTTACATTCATGTAATTCATGCAATGCACACAGAACTGATGATAGCTTGATAAAATTTATTTTCCTAACAGAAACACTGGAATTTTCCACAAAAGTACTCCTACAGCTCTTCTCAGTATGACAGAGCACAATCAGTAGTTACCACTTCAGATTAAAAATGTTAAACACAACACAAAGTGAAGTACAATTAAACAGCGAAGCCTGAACAGAGATAGTTACCCACCCTTGAGTGCCCAGAAATTTTCAGTATCTTCGATTTCTTGAAACTGCTGAAAGGAATATACAGTTACAGTAATAATCACAAGCCAAATCTATGATTTTCTGCCAATGTTTTCATAGTTATTCAAAGTCTTCGGCCCAAAAACAGATCAACCTTATTTTGGACATCCTGTGCTGAATGGAAGATAGCACATGCAAGCTGTAGCTGCAGGTGCGGGAAAAAAGGTAGAATTCCGAAGGAGTGATGTCGGGACTATATGATGGGTGTGGCAAAACATCACATATGAGTACATACAGAATCCAGCTGGTAAATGCAGACACATGTGGTCTTGCATTATCTTGATGGAACATAACCTTTTTGAGTCAGAACTCAGTTTGACGTTTTTCCTTGACAGCAGCGTCAACAAGGACTAGCATCTCGCTACACACCTTACTGTCGAGGATTTTACCTTTTCCCAGATAATCTTTGCGGATAAATACCACAGCAATTCCACCAGATGCAAAGCATGTTTTTTTAGTTAGTCAAATTGGGCTTTGAAACACTACCAATAGGCTCACCGACCAACTCCCTTTTAAGCCTGTGTTGTTGCAGTAAATCGACTTTTAACCAAAGGTAATGATCCGGTCCAGAATTTTATCTCTGCATTGATACTCGACCAGATTACTGCAGGCCCGAACATGTCTGTTCTTATCTGCTTAAGTCAGCTCATACGGCACCCAGCAACTGAACTTGTACATCACGTTTATGCGCTGCACAGCATGACTAATGGCCCTAACATCTAACGCCTTAGCAACCTCTCAAGTGGTTGCACACTGATTACTGATCTTCCAGAAGTTCTTACAGGTGGACCTCATCAACATCAGAAGGCTGAAAAGAGCACTCCGCTTCTTGAATGTCATAGTCCTTGTTTTTGAATAGTACCAAACCTTCACAATGTCATATGATACAACATTAGTACCTAAAGCTGTACACATGATTTGGTGGCATTCTGTAGCTGACTTTTTTCATTAGAACTGAAAGTAAATGAAGCTTCTAATGTGTGGGTGATAATTCAATCTAATATAGAGTGATAATTCCATTTCAGACAACTTGTACTTAATGATACTTTTTTTACAAATTTTACAACACAGTGCTCTAAAGCAAGTCTTTTTCTTTCAAATGCAAAAAATTGTTTGACAAAATATGATTAAACATGCCAACACAAACTGTTTGTACAGATGATATTTGCGGCGGTGGGATACATGGAGATGGATACAGTTACAGTTATATATAGGGATCAGACCAAAATGTCAGAAAAATTAGTGACCATTTGTTGATTTCTCACAAAATTTGGTGATAAAAATTAGTCACTAAAATCACTGTCAGCTTGGTGATATTGCACAAATTTTAACAAGATAGCCATTTAAGGCAATGTTAAATAGACTAATCCCTGTAATTCTATTTTTCTGGTACAGCATTTCTTTTTCAAGGCACTTCATGTTATATTACACAACAGATGCTATAATTTTATGCAAAATTTCACTTAAATAATTTAGAGATATATAAAATTTATAATAATGCCCTTTCCCAGGACTGCACAACCTGCCTAAATAGAAAGCCAAATGTAACTAATGAAATTAAATGCAGTACTAAAACAGTAACTTCAATAAATAACATAAAAAAATCAAATTAATCAATTTACAAATTTATGTACAAATATGACCGTGGTCTTAGTATACTATTTACATTATATAGACTATGAGCCATAGTAAGGGGCTATCCTATAGTAATGAACTACTTTATGCTTAGAATTTGATGACTTTTGATGAATTTATTGATCTAAACTTTGATGTTGTTCAGCCTGGTTAGGACTGTGTAAGGACCATCCTAAGGTGCAACAGTTTATGAGAAAGTCTTTTCAATCGAGTCAGATTCTATAACCACAACTTGCCATCTTCGTTGAATCAATGTCCTCCAGTTATTGTGTCCTATTGGGTCTTCACCTTCACCACTGCCAAGTTAACTTACTTTCACATAAAACTGCACCTCGAGATCATGAAGGTACTCCTCCGAGAATGCAGGCACATCTGGAATGGAGAATAGCTGGTAGTCTCGTGGATAGCACTGTAAAAAGCCAGTACAAAAGCCAGTAAGAACAGATGTAACTTCTGGTCCAAGCCCATTGGTTTCCGGAAACCAGCAATAGGTTGTTAAGGATGGTTCAATTAAACCTCTCTACCATGTTGTCTGACAGTGAATGTAAAGGTATTGTTTGGGTTTTGTTTATGGTGAGTAGTTTGCAGAGTTCTTTAATTACAGCCATGATAATATTCCTTCCTTGATCGGAATGTAACTGAAGAGTCACTCCAAACCTGGAAATCCAAAGGTGTATCATTATCCCTGCTATCATGACAGCCTTTTGACCACAATAATCAATGAGGATGTATTTGTTGCGATATGCAGTTCATGGCAGAGGTAAGAGAATGTCGAAAGCAATGCGATCAAAAAGCACTCATAAATTGTAACATTGCTACTTCCCTCAGTTGTGTTTCTTCCAACTCTTTCTGTCCTGCATAGGCAACACAAGATTCGCATTAATTTTGCACATCAGCCCTTACATTAATCCACGTGTCTGTGCAAAATCTTCTTTATCCCAAAGTGGCCTCCTGGACTGCTATGTAGTCATTTAAGAAGTCTGGGATCTGGAATCTTGGAAGTATCATTTGTTATTAGAATTTTTTTACCCAATTCAAACTTCCAGTACAAGATGCAGTCTAGAATGCCCAGATAGTCCAATACTGTTTTGTCGTAGAACTATAAATCAAAATGTCCTGCCAGGCAGATTTGCTATTTGAAGATTCCATTAAATCAATTATGGGTTTAATGTCAGTATCTTTCAACTGGTCTTTCCCGACTTTTGTTCACTGCATGAGTTTTGAAGAGTCTATGTTGAAGTTCTAATCTGATGTGCGAGTGGATTAACCAGGTTGTATTTTGCTTAGATCCAGGAACAATATTGGCAGCTTCCTGGGCGGGGTTTCTAGACAGGATATCGGTGTTTCCGTGTAAGGATCCATTGTGCTGACGGATAGTACTATCATATTCTTAGTGTCTCTATATTCCCATCTGGTTACTTGACCTTTGGAATTTAAATTTAGCATCTAGATCAACGATACAAGATGCAGAGCAGGAATTTTCTGCTGCACAGGTAAAGATGGCAATGTTTTACGGCTATGACTATGATGAGTATCTTTTTCCTGGAAATGCAATAATACATCTCCAATTTAGATTAATATTTTCTCCAGTATGCCATGACATGTTCTTGACCATTTATTTTTTCGGGCAGAATGGTACTGACACTCTCATTGCTAGCATCCATGTCAAAAATAAATGGTTTGTTGAGCTGAGGATACATCAGGATACAAATGTTAAACATCCTTCAGCTTGTTAAATGCATCCTCACATTCTAATGTTCACAAAAACTTTTTCTTGCTCTGTCAGTTTGTGAAGCACTTGTGTGATGGAAGTAAGTTAATTCTCAAAATTTCTACAGAAGGTAAAATCTTAGGAAACTTCTCAAATGATGGACACTTACTTTCAGGCATCTCCAATCTTTAAATGGTGAAACTTTTTCTTGATTTCTATCTACGCCTTTAGCAGAGATGACATGTCCGAGGTACATCGCTCTCTGAACAATTTACATTTAACGGGATTTAAATTTACGTAAATTTTGATTTCTTCATTACAGTCAAATACCAAAAATTCGTCGACCTGAAATCCGCACTGCCTCTCAAAATATAAACATTGAATTTATAGGTTCCAGACACCGGAGAATGAAATACCGAAGAAAAAATATTTATCCAATAATGACGTCATAATTACCGAATAATAATGATTCTGTGTTAGTGGCAGAAAAAAGATCTTAGCCCAGAAGACATTTTCAGTATGGATGATGTTTTCAGATGAGTTAACACTGGCATATCAGATAACCGATGTTGAAATCATTGGCTCTGTTTTGAACTTGCCACGGCAAGAAAACGATTCCGTTACGGACACAGATAATGAATTTGATAGGAGTGAGAAAATATCTTTCAATGAGGGTTTGGAAATGGTGAAAAATACCTAAAATATTTAGAAAAACAGAGCTGTGTCACAGAGCAAAAGATTATGATCCTGTAGAACTTACAAAAAAAAAACTTACTCTGGAGCACCTAAAGTTTTAAAACAAACCTTTATCAGAAAAATGTTTGAAACAAGTAAAAAAAAAATGAAATATTTTATGCTTTATTAGTATCTCTTATTTTTACACGTCTCTATTGTATATGTCCTTAATGCTTTAAAATATTCCTACAATCACTATTATAAATGAACAATATATATATAATTTAATGCATGTAATAAAATAATGTAATAATGTATATTATTGTACATAATAATTTAAGTAAATGTATCTAATATGTCTTACTTATTAAGCACTTTTAGTCTGAATATTATGATTTGGCTTTTCTGTCCTGAAATCTGCAAAATCCTAAAATCCGCACAACTTCTGGTCCCAAGCGTTGCAGTTTCTGGACTTCTACTGTATCAAATTTGATTTCTTCAATATCAGATGAATCTTCTAAATATTTTATAAATTTTCTTCAGAACTTTTCCAATGATGATGTCACCCAATTACATCAGGCAGGCTTCACAGGAAAGACCTCTCAGCACAGTTTTTAAGTGGTGTTCGAATGTTGTCGGCGCAATGCATAATCCAAATGACATCATCTCAAACTACCAAAGGTTATTATCTGGTAAAAAATGGTGTCTTTTCTCAGTCATCAGAGTGTATCTCTGCCTGCCCAACTTTGAAAACCACTTGCTCCCAGAAAGAGAGTACAGAATGTCACGAATTCTAGAAAGAGGGTAGCTGTCTTTCTTTGTGATATCGTTCAACTGGTGACAGTCGCTCAAAAATATAATTGACCCATCTTTCTTTCTGACCAGAATAATGGGAAAGTCTCAATGACTTGCTATGCCACTTTCTTGCATGTCCTTTAGAAGTTTTCCTACCTCGTGTACTAAGATTACTCAAATGCCAGGAATAGAAATTAATCCAACGTACCAGCATTTCTCACTTTTAAATGTTCAGTGTTAAAATAAGAAGCTCTTTCCATATGGAATGGAACATAAAAGGTCTGTCTTGAAAGTAACACACCCATTTTTTTTTTAATTTATTGAACCAAATTAAAATTGCTCAACATTCTTCGAAATGCATCCCTCCTGCTTTAACATACTTGTTCCAACACGATTTCTATGCTTTATATGCATCTTGGAAGTCCGTTACAGGAAAGTCCTTTAGTAACCTCGTCATAGCTGCCTTGGTGTTCTCCAGAGTCCCCAAATGCTGTCCTTTGAGGGATTTTTTAATCTCTAATTTTTTTAATTTTCAACAAATCGAAGTCGGGCAGGGTCAAATCAGGACTGAAGCAATGCAAAAGCCTCTGACACTGTTTTCTCAAATTTGAAACAAAAATTTGGGTATCACTGCTTGAGAGTTTTTCCCATCTTGATTTTAACCTAGCACTCACACAAAGTTTCACTGAAACAGGCACCATGACTCTCCAGGAGCTCGGAGCCAACTGGTGCTGGTCGCACTGTGTTCCCAAGACTCCACCCATCCTTCCATGCAAGCCACAACAGAAAAAAATGGGGCGCATCACTTTCGGGATAGACCTTGTATTACTGACCATATATTTCAACAGCTGATGATACAACCGATACTATTTGTTATATGACTATTTCAGATCAATCCATAAAAGACCCATGAGAAAGAGAAGTCATTATTTGATTTATTGGCTGTTTTTCTACCATTTATACAGCATAACGTATGGAATTATTTTTTTGGCCAATTTCAAAGATCCGAAGCCCATGGATTGCAACACAAGTATGTAACATGGTACATGCTCTTATTTCCAAATTTTTAATAAAAATTACAGATCATATGCCTTTCAAGCCATACGACTAGCACAATAAATCATCAAGGCTGCAAACACACTTGAGTACTGTGAAAGTGATTAAATATAACTCCATTGCAGACCAAACGCATCCCCTACCTAATATATGGCAATCTTTACTACTAAACAGCCCATTCTCAAATAATTTTGACAGGATACAAGCTTGACTGAATGCCTCAGGCCAAAGTGTACGAAATACCAATAAATTCTTTAATTTACATATTAGTGATAGACAGCTTTCAGTTGAGGGAACTTAATTTTAGCACAAAATTTTAAAGTAATCAAGTTGTAATGTTATATATTAATTAATCCATTATTTTATTATTTTATCAGTACTGTCACTTCTACTTTTGTCATTTCTCAATATGATGCAATTTAGTAACTGAAGTTAGAGCGAGACAGAGTTATTGGCAGCGATGCTGATCTACACGATACTTCTCGTCAAGCTCATTATAATTACTTAGTTCAGCTTTAGCCTTTCACATTTAGAAAGTCTGAAGCAAAGCTTAATAGAATTTTGTTTTGTACATTTCATGTACTAAATACTTATATCCTGCAAGTAGATTTGTAAGCACATTTTGTTAACTCTGAAGAAAAAGATTGGTGGCAACAAAGAACTTTGAGTAACCTCACAACAATAAAAAGGTCAACAGCCAAGAGAAAACAGGCTCATGGAATTTGATGGAATGAAGCAGTGCAACACCCTTTGGCGACATCCTCAGCATTAAGCAAAATGAAACTTTAAATGTAAAGAGTGATGTATTTGTAAATAGTCATGTAAAGAGCAGTTATTAAAGTTCTTTTTTTTCTTCCCAAATATATCAAACTGGTTTTATTGAACCACAGAAGCCAAGACTGATTTCATGTCCTCAAAATACGGATCCATGACTAGAGAAAAGGTAAAGTTTACTTGCATGCTTCATGAAATACTGAGCATGCTGATTTAAAAGATTTGATGTTTATTTTAAAAATCCACTTACAGGAAGGGCAGGCCTTTGTGGATGACTTCATAAAGGAAACTCGCTTGATTGACATCACATATACAGAAAATCACAAAAACAACCATGCAGATAGCCCATTTGCCAAACTGAATTACTAGTTATCAACAGGATGTCAGGGAAATAATACTAAATTAGTAATTAATATTATTTATAAGAGAAATTATGGTAAAATTAATATTTACAAATCAGATAAAACATTCTCATTTTGCAGTATCAATTTCTGGTTAAGTAAGATACCTTGAAATAAATTTAATCATCATATTAGTGCTCAACATATCAAAATTAGCAAAAATTGGTTGCTTTCATTATGGACACCATCTGGCTGCTGTTGCATGGTTTCAAAGTAAATTTATGAAAGTTAAGAGTTTGATTTATGCAACATACTTTAGAAAGAAAACAAAGAATTCAGACATTTTTCTTTCTCTCATTCTTTCTTATTAAGGAATATTTTATATATTTCATTAAAAAATGAATACATCAATCCATATAAAAATTTCTTACACGGTGACAGATGCAAGGGTATAAAAAAGAATTTCCTGCTCCCAGATGGGGGCAGAGAAAAACAACTGCTTCAGTCATGTTGTAGGAAAGTATAATGAATGGAAGTTTAATTCAATGAATCTATTCCTCCGCAAATATTTGAAAAAGAATCTTATTTGTCTTATGTAAGGTGAGAAGAATTCGTACAACTTTGGTGATATTTTTTTAGAACTACATGCCGATCTACACTGGTGAAATAAATTAAGAGAATTTTCATACTTGATCTACGATCTCCAGAACTACTAGACAGATTTTAATAAAATTTGGTGTGAACATAGGTTGATATAATACAAACAAAATAAACATTCAACAGTTATAATAGACACACATGTTCGTGTGTAACACTCATGGGAGTCTGAAGGTCTGAAACAGTAGCTGCAGAAGACACAAAAGAAATGGGTTAATAGGGGTATGGGCTCCTCTTACGGCCATACAGGCCTCGCAGCGTGATGTCATACTGGGAATGAGGCAGTTTATCAGTGTCTGTGGCACTAGGTCTCATTCATTCAGCAATGCTCTTTTCAGTTCCTGGATGGTTATCGGAGGGGGGTTGCGAGTTGCAATTGCCCTCCCCAGAGCGTCACGGACATGCTCTATAGGGTTGAGGTCTGGAGACAGGGCTGGCCAATCCATCTCGTGAATATCCTCACTCTCGAGAAATTTGTCAACCATAACAGCTCCATGTGGCCTCGCGTTACTGACCTGTAAGATGAACTCGGGGCCCACTGCACCACAGAAAAGGCGAACATAGGGCTCCAAGACCTCATCCAGTCAAAGAGCCTCTGTCAAAGATGTGGAGAGGTGTGCAGCCATCCAACATGATGCCTACGCAGACCATTACACCACCATAATTCTTGATTTCGCAGACATTGGAGGGCAGGTAGCGAGATCCTGGTTCTCTCCATATGAAAGTACGCGAAAATCGGTGTTTAGGCTAAAACAGGACTCGTCGGTGAACAGAGCGGTCACCCATTGCTCCATATTCCAATCACTATGCTGCCTGCACCATGCTAATCGGACTCTCCTGTCTGCAGATGTGACCAGGTCCAAACAGCTGGTCTTCTGGCAAACAACCCTCACTCATTCAGTCTTTTGGAAACAGTCACTTTGTTACACGGGTTCCTGAGGCTGCATACAGGTCCCGAGAGATCTGAGAAGCTGTAGCCGCTCTGTTATGCCTCGCGAAAATGGACAAATAGCGATCTTCTCTGGCCATCGTGGCTCTTGGACGACCTTGCCCAGGCTTTCTCTCGATGGATCCAGTATTGTGGAACTGTTTCCATAGGTTACACACAGTGCTGGGCGTTAAATTAAACTCTCTGCATATCTGTACTTGAGATTGGCCTGCCTCTAGCCTTCCCATAATTCACCACCTCATTCCGTCATCTAAACGTTGCTGGTTACTTATTTTTACTGTCCCGATATGAATTTAACTGATTGCTGCAATATAACACCAAGAAATTTACCGAGGTGTGCTAGCAAATGCAATTTGTCTTACCCTCCATGTGCTTATAAAGCCTGTTTTTCTACTGGCTCTGCCTATACACACATGCACTTGCCGTACAAAATTTGCATTAGCAGTGGTTTTTCCTTCAGTTCAGTTCTTTTCATGCAATTCGATAAAATATGCAAATTCTCTTAATTTATTTCACTAGTGTAACTTACTGTATATCTATGACAGCACACACCCACTCGACCAATTTTGGTCGATGTATTTCTAAGTATTGAGTTAATAAAATAACTAAATCTGATCTGAATTTCATATAGAATACAAGAGACATTTTTGAAATAATTACTGCATGTTTCTGGATTATAATAGTGGCAGAGGGAACTTCCCTTGTTTTTGAAGATCAGCTTTCTTTATTAATATCAAAAGACTATTTCTGAAGCATTGCCTTTTTTTCTAAAATCTGTTTCTCGTATACTGTTTCACAACACAGTTTTATGTGACATGTATTCGTATTCAATTTTTTAATTTTATTTACATAGTATGATGCTATGAACCATCAACAATTTATTAATTTAATTTATTCAACAACTTTTGACGAATCGATGCTTTTGCCTATGTAAAGAAAATTCCCGATAATGGTATAACTTTTAATTTAGAAATGTCTAAAAAATGAATATATTTTTGAAAAATAAATAAAGACATTTATCTGAAAAAATACCTGATTCTTTTATAAATAAAAATCAACACGATAGTTTACATCAATACTGCATATCGGATGGCAGATTTGGTTTAACTAATTTAGAAGTTGCTAGATTAGTAACTACAGGTAAATTATAACAGAATCCAAAGAATTTTATGGTATAATAAATTTATAATTGACACATATTATTTATCAAAAGTAGCACCTAAAAAGGAACTTATATTTAATGCAGGTGTAAAATGAAAATAACAGAGCATTAAAATTTTACTTAGACACTTCAGTTTACTCATAAGATCACACATTCATATATAAAAATTACCAGAATAACTAAGATATTGGGAAAATACATAAAAAATACAATATACATTTATAAAATAAAAGTTTTCATAACTTCAGTCTTAACACACCTAACCTTCCAGTACCCTAAAAAAGAGATCTTCTGCACATTTTATTTAAAAGATGGCTTCTAAATTTTCATTCATAAAATACTTTAAAAATTTACCTGTTCAGAAAAAGCTCTTGTACTTCTAAGATTATGAAAATAAGTATAAATACTATATAACAAACAAAACAGAGTTGAAATACATGTATTTACATTTTAATTTGATCTGACTTTAGCTTCAATACAAAATCATAAAACACGATATTCATAAAAGTTCATGACGTGAAGACAAATATTATATCCTCCAATCAAAAATATTATATACAGCAGAACTAAAGCAAGAAGAGGATGAAGCAATACTTGAGTATTTTCCAGGATGGGTAATGCTAAAAATAATAACACAAAAGTTAAGGTATGGATTTATAACACAATGAATATTTAAACATAATACAAGAAAATGACTTACCACTGTAACCTAGAAATGTAATATATATGTAATATCCCAAAGCAATCAGCCATAACGTGTTTCCAACAAATCTAGATATAAACCAGTCATGACTGATGAGAACTAAAAAAGAAATTTTTACCAGAGCTTAGTCTACTTATATATTTTCTACTGAAAATCACTATCTTCACAACATAAAAAATATTCTTAAATTTTGCTGAAGGGGATTTAAGTTTAACGATGCAAACATAAATGTGTTAAGCATATATGATAAATTTTATTTTTAATATTTAAACATATTACTATACTAAAAAGTATTGAGAATGAATTCACAAAGCACAAGATTTTAATTTATTGATCAGCATTTATTACATCGCCTTAAAAGTAATCCTTTGTGATTGCAATGTAATTATGCCAATGTTTTGTTTCCAATCCCCAAATTATGTTTTAAAAATGTTTCAGTAAAATGCCTTCAGAACTAACAATGGATTTTCTTTTATTGCATTAACAGATTAAAAAAAAGTGACCAGGAAACATCAATTTCAACTGCCTGAATAAGAAAAAGTCATACAGTGCTACATCAGATAAATAAAGATCTCCTAGTGAATTTTTGGGCTAAAACTTCATAAAAAAAAAACATTGTTAGCATGTGCATTAGTGGAGTGAAAAATCAATGAGTTATCTTGCCAGAATTTGTGTCATTTTCTATACGATGCTCCGCACAAATGCCACGAAACACTGAAGGACCTCCTTCGGAAAGGCAGTTCTTGCGCAACATGCATCAACGGAAAAAATTCAAACTCTCTACAACAAGTCAATAACTGACACACTGCAAGCCTTCAAAATTGATCCAAACCAAGGGTACCTACCCTTCGTCCTGCAAGATGCCCAACACAAGTACCACTGCTACCCAAGAAGGAAGTGTAAAATTAGGAAAAATATCAAAACCTCACAACTATGAAACATTTTCAGCCATTTTTTTTTCTTCCACTCCAACTAGTGTATTATCAAACACAGCATAATCTACGGCCGCAGTCAATATTTTTTTCTTTATATCTTTTCAATATTCTAAGAATGATATTTATGAGCTCTGTATACTATAAATTATATAAGTTTTTATGTTAATTCTGATTTTCTATATAAATGCCAGTAACTTCATCTACCTAGTGAACAATAATATTTGAAGGCCTTTCAGCAGTACAGTTGTTCAAGTAGTGGTAATCAAATATTAAAACTGGGAGTTTGTAGTTGGCTTTTAACATAGAAGAACAGGTTATCTAATGTTCCAAGTTGGAGTGAAATAAAATGTGCTTTGAGTGAAGTTGAGGTTTCAAATTTTCTTTTGACTTGTGCACAAAGTGATTACCTTCATTTTGATATACTGTGTTTGTACATATCACCAAGATGAAGACATCAATATTAGTATTTACAGCATAACCTGTCTTCAAGTTGCAACGGATACCAGTGAGATATTTTTATGAGCTTCGAGGTCTGTTGAAAGTAGTTAGTGTAGTGTTCTCAAATCCTATTTCAAGTTGTGTGGTGTATTATTTCCTATATTTTGTTATATTGTTTGAGCAAATATGACAAATTAAGTGAACATGTAGGTGAAAAATAAGCAGGCTTACTTTTCAATTTGATACAAGAATTTTAAAATAGACTTCAAGATTATGGAAAAATAATTAAAATTCCGATAAATAATCATTTTGTAACTTCATGTAAAGTTAATATGCTGCCAGCCTACCAGCAATGCCAGCCAGTATGCTGTCAGTAAATTTTCAAATGGAATGCATAGAGTTGCACACAGTTTAGCGAAAAATTTGATCACTCTTTGTTGGACTTTTATAAATCATAACTTCCCAGAGACAAATTATGCCTTGCTGCACAGTCATGCCTTATTCATGTCAAGATTAGATGACATTAAGAGTAAAATTAAAATGCGAATATCAGATAAATACTTTAAAAACTAACTGAGAATTATGACCACTTAAATCAAACCTGACACTGATGCATTAGGTTCTTAAATTCAAGGCCAAATATCATATTAAATTTTATTATTTCTTGTTATCCCTAGGATTATAAATAAAATTTAAATGAAATGTTATGTACAAAATGTCAAAACAATTCTATGTTGCTGTCATTATACTAAAAAAATCATAAATTAATTAAGTTTCAATTATTTAGATATGTTATTACATTCTCCTTCCCCACTCCTATTGGATAGTGTTAGAGGTAGTGGCTGCTCACCATATGAATCAAGTGAATCACTGATTCACTTAAAATTTTTCTATATGTGCAGAGATATAGCACACACTGAGGAAATTCGAAGTAACTCGATCAAATCTGCACATTTCTCTCCCAGAGAAGAAATTTTAAAAATTTCTTTCAGCAGGCAAACCTAAGCTAACACGAAAATTTTCAATGAATCATATGCAACTAAGTGATTCACTTACTTGGAGGTTACAAGCTGCCACTGGTATTAAAAATAATTTATATAGCCGAAAATGTCCTAGGAAGCTAAAAGTTTGGCCATCTCTGATCTAAACGATATAGAAACTTCCTAAATAATATCTGTTTTCTAAACAATGATAGCCAAGCAACAAATCTCTGAGTGAATCGATATTTTACTTAATTGAAATCTATGGTTTGCCAGAACACGGTTTATCTTTGATGCATTCGCTGTCTTCCTTTAACACCTTGTACTACTTAATTTATTTTTGCTTAACAGTTTCTTCAAAACATGACTACCAATCTTGAAATATGAAAAGCTAGGAGATCTTCATGCATTCCAAATTGACAAATTAGATTTAGTAGCTTCATTATGCATAATTCTTATTATTAAACTAACTATAACATGATTTTGAAGTAAATATATTAAATTCAAACTCAGGAAGATTTACTGTACTTATGGTTATGTTTTTTCCCAATTTTATTTGATTTTGGTAATATCCGAAAACTTTAAGCTGATGAAAACCTGATTAAAATGACAAAGCTCTCTCAAATCTTTGTAATGGACTTCATTGCACAGACTGATTAGCAATTAATCACAAAAATTATGCTGAAAGTGACAAAGAAAAAGAAAGAATTTTCATAATTTAAGTTTTATTGAGAGCTGACAGTATCATCACATTGGCTGTTTTCAAGAACTTGCCATCAAAATTGTCTTTAGAGCATTTCCTTTCCCTTTGACACTTGGTGATCAATAACTTTTTTTAATTAAATTTGATGGAGTGTGAAGGATCTAAATTCAGAAAAGTATGGAAACCGGGGTATATGGATATTTATTAAAAGAATAGGAAATGCAATAAAAAATCAAAGTTTCCCATCCTATCAGGATATTTGGCAGCTGTGGTAATTGGCTTTTGAAGCATTTGAGATGCTTCAGTAACAGAAACTTCCAGGATGAAAATAAAATTTAATCAATGATTTTGGCTTTCTGAAGCAAAAATTCTGAATTAATTAACAATGAATTAATTTGCAAATGACAAAAGGAAATGAAATAGAAATTACAGGCAGAAGTTGATGAAAGTCATAATTTCTGATAAAAACTTGCAATTCTTCGCACATGTGCACTTGAAATGAATTATTTCCGCCAGTTTTTGATCACAGCAGTACATTTTCAATAATATTTTAATTGACTGCTTATACATAGCACAGCTGCCACCCTTGATGCATGAAAAATTGGGATGCTTTTGTGAAATGTAATAGACCAACTCCAAACAAATTTCCAACTGTAATTCTGATTTAAAGCCGAATGTACATTTCAGGTTATTAAATAGTTACAATGTAATTTTTATATACAATATATTAGAACTTTTAATAACAAACTGAACATAAGTTCGTGGTTTTTGTCTAATTTCACTCAATTTTTGTAATTTTTTTTTTAATTTCATGTTTCAGAAGGAAAGAAAATTTATCAAACTGTTTGAACATTATAAAATCATGATGAAATGCTTCTGCCAGATAATAATAAATGGAATGCTTAAGCACAATAAAAAAAATTTTAAATCAATGTGCAAATAATATTGTGGAAAAAATAAATACTATGCCATTTGCAAATTTAAATACAGACATTTACCTATTAAACATTAGTTAAGTGTTCATAAAAGTGTTTGTTATAAGTCTTAAAAGTGTTCATAAGTATTTCTTATATTAAAACACTTCAAATCGAGTCACAACAAAACAATTGAGTCTTCAAATCAACACAACAAAACCACTTTGAAATTGCTTGGAAAAACTTGGAATTTGCACTATTTCAATTACAAGATGATACTGTCATTGCCCTACAATGTTTTTAGGGATACAACAACAAAATTTGTATGTAGCATTTTTCTTTCACAATTAGTGATCAACATTTTTTCTAGATTTAGATACAAAATAGATGATACAAATTCAGGCAAACTAAAAGTTGGGAGATTTACAGGGAGACTAGGAAATGTGATGAAAAACTGAAAGTCTCCTGCTTTTAGTTGGAGGACTTCTAGCTCTGACAAAAATTACAACACTATCTTAATGGATGGCATGTCTCTCCATCTACTACTCAAAATAACTTCTGAAAAATGTAAAAAAGATCAGAAATTTATATCCTATAAAGTCAATTTCCAGTTTAAAAAATAAAAGAATGCAGATGTTATTAAGGCATTCAAATGCATACAAAAATAAACTTAACACATTACCGACCGGCCGTCGATTAATCGACATTTGCTCCCTAGCGCTTACCGACCGGTTGCCGATTAATCGACTTTTGATCTTTCTGTTAGATTTGGTTAGGTTAGATTGACAAGCAGCAAGCATTTTGCATTCTTTATTCAGATAATCGGTGCTTTTTTCTAAAGATCAAAAGTCGATTAATCGACGACCGGTCGGTAAGCGCTAGGGAGCAAACATCGATTAATTGGCGGCCGGTCGGTAATGTGTCAATATACATTCTAAGATAAAAATGATGCACCATAACAATTTATGCAAATGTGGTGCAATTTGATAAATGTTGTATAAGTTTGAACTTATTAAAATTTCAGAGAAATTTTAAGTTTTATTTAGAAGGTACAGGTAGGTATAGAGAATAAATCAATAAGGTATTATCCCCACTACCTTTATGCAAGCTAATGGCTGGTTTGACACTGCCTTTTAAAATCTGAGGAGAGTCTCCTGAAGTCCTGAAGAGTACTTTGCCACTCTCTTTCCATTTCTACAGCAGCGCCTTGTGAATGGCACAGGTGCCTGCTCATCAGACTCCCAACTGTTCTGTATTACGAAGAAATCTATTGATTCAGCTGGGTGGGAGTGTTTGACAAGTACAAAGACAATAGTAGAAATGTTTATTCTGTGTGGCTAGGATTATTCTGTTGAAATGTAAGCCTGGAATGTCTCAAAAGGAAGGGCAACACAATAGATGTAGAATATCATTGATGCACTGCCGTGCTATATAGGTGTCATGGATGACAACCAAATGAGTTCCACTATCAAATAAAATGGCACTTCAGAGCATAACTTCATGTTATGCACTGTGTGACAGGTAACAGTACAGATGAAACCCACTACTGAAGATAATTCTCTCAATGTGATTCCAGGTCAAAAAAAGTCTAACACCACTGCAAACATACTTATCGGTGTACAAAGGTGAAAAGCATCTGGCCCTATGGGTGTCACAAACCCAGATTTGATTCTCTGAGCTGTCTGTTAATGGTCCACGTGAACAATGATGCTCCAGTTTCATGCTGGATCATTGATAATGATGAATCAGGCGCTACAAGAGCCTCAGGGAGCACTTGTGTCGGCGGGTCCTATCATTTCTTTAGATCAAGTACTGCCTCCTTAATGCTATGTTCTGTCATGCTTCAACCATTCTTACCATCACTATCTAATTATGGTTTTTTTCTGCCCCAAATATTGGCCAATTCTTCAATTTAACGATTACGGTTCTTTAAAGCCACCTGAACATCCTCTCTCAACCACCAACATATGTTTATATTACATAAGAATCCATTTTCATGGCACTGAAGAAATCAAAATCAATATATGCAATCAAATTCAAATAGAAATTCTCCTCTTTTACATACTATCTGAATGCTCAGTTGCAACGCTCTGTAGATTCAATTATTCATTATTATTATAATCTGGCTGCCCAAACTTAATCATTTGCATATTGGAATTAAAAGGTATCGCATGAGAAATTTTGTTACAATCAGAAAACGTTTTCTAGATACTCTTCTTTTTGTGTGTGTGTGTGTGGGCATGCGTCCATCTTACAGAGCAGACGGAAGAACCATCAAATACTAATGAAGTGAAGTGATTTAATATGATATTGATCATGCATTTGCAACCAAAAAAAAAAAAAGCTGCAAGGCACAAATGCTGACTTCATCTTAAAATTTTCATGCTTGAAATGCCAAATGCATTTCTATATGCTTATCTGTGTGTGTATGTACGCATGCAAGCACAAGGCTATAGCTTCAAAGAAACAGATTTCATTCCTTAAACTGTACTTTCTTGGAACTGCACTGGATAACAAAGAGTACAGAAGAAGAGAGAAAAAAAGTAATCCACGTTCCGACATTGTCGAAACTTATTGGATAAATAGAATCTGAAATTTCAGTGGCTTTGCTAAAAAAAATATAATATTATAATAAAGACACAGACTCAAAATCATGTGATAAGCAGAATTCTTCCTTTGAATAATGATGTAGAAATGGACTAAGTTACGATGATAAGTAATTGAGATACTTTTAGGCTTTGAAAAAGTGACATGTTATTCAAGCCTTAAAAAGATTTGAGAGGATCATCAAAAAGTACTCATTGTTTTTAAATGACTAACTTTGATATACTAATTGGCAATGAATTACTTTAAATCGGAATATGAATGATAGGTATACTTTTGTGTAGACGGGTCGTAATTTCTTATAATCTTCTTTTCTTATAATATTTGCTTAGCAATTTAAAGCTAAATTTTTAATATTTCACAATATCTTAATATACTTACTGTGATAAAAGAAAAGTTGAAATATGTGTAAAATTACAAAAAGAGGGAAAAAGGCATTGAGATGCACATCAAACGCATAAGCCCATTCAACATCTTGGTCTTTACAAGTGGGTTTCCTTAAGTATTTATTTGTTACAAACCTAGGGGGGAATACAAAGTCTACACATATGAATAAATAAAGCAACATTTAAATATACATTATATAGTAAAAGCACATTATATATATTTTTAAAACAGCACAAAGAGAAATCTTATATACTTACATTTACTACACACAATGAATATGTAAATTTTTTTTGCATTACATACATACTTTAGCACATCAGAGTTTAATTTCAACATAAAAGGAAATTTGTTGTGTAAGCTCATTCCAAATTTTGCTCAAATGAAGAAAAAAATTATCTTTTATTTTTTGAGTATTGAGTGTTCTTTCTTAAAGTTTTTACATGTATTACTGAAATCTATTACTTACAAATTGTAGCTAATGGCAGACTGCCTTTCTTTTACAACAGATTAATACACTTTAAAAAAAAATATTTTCACCATAACAGACAACACTTTTCCATTAAAAGCAATGACAATAATATAGTTTCCATTTATTTTCAATCCATTAATCATAAAGCTGTGTGAGTTCTTTATAAATTTAATATCTTTCATTAACAAAACACACAGTGCCTTAATAGTTCATTCTGCACAATAATCAAATTGACAGATTTGAAACTTTGCATTAAAAAACATAAATCTTACATAAATGAAGAGAAGTTAAAAAATATTTCATTAATAATCATTCTTGATCTTTCCTGATTCTTCCACTTTTTCTTTTTCTAAACTTAACTTTAAGTAACTCTTTAGTGAACTAAATTTTTTTATGCTTTCCATATTTATCAAAGATTATTGATTGTACTTAAAGCTTCCAATTCCAATTTCAAATCTAACCCTTTTTACATTTTTATTTAATTATTTATTTATTTTTGGCGACAGAACTTCCCCCTCAATTGTTATAGTAATGTTCACAGTACATTATTACAATGTTAGAATCTGATTATTTGTATAACATAATTTTAGTCATGAAGAATGTACAGTTATAAAGATATACGTTTTCCTATTTATGTTTCAATAATTTTTCCTTCACTGGAATGCTAAAGAATATGCACATTAGCGATTTGTGGTGAAGAATATGCATATAATAAATATATAAAGAATTTGCACATAAGTGATTTGTAGTAAACTCCATTATGATAAAGTGCAGATTTTGCTAATCATTCAGTAGAGATTGGTACACATCGTTTGCATTTACACACCCATAATTACACTGGATTCAAATTTAAGAGCCCAAATAATCAAATTAAAAAGTAAAGAAAGAACAGGGAGGAACAGTCTAAAATAAAAAATTTTTAAAAATAGGAATAGCATTGAAAAAACTATAGTTTGAGGAAATGTGTAGTTTGTACACTTGATATTCATAATAATGTAAATCTCCTGCATCACTCGAGTGCAGTTTACAAATTTTAATTACAAATTAATTAAAAATAAAATTTATAAAAATTTACTACAGAAAATTCTACAGTCTAATTTCATGAATTAAATTCAAATGTATAAGCAAGAAATATTAAATTAAAGATTAAAAAAACCAGCTTTCTAATTAAATGCATTACAAGAAATAATGAAATACTTTCAGTCACATGTAATAACAGAAAGGGGAAAAGTTAGTCTAAATAAATCTACACAAAAAGCAACAGAACAGAAGACCAACAGAAGACATGAAAAAGACATGATAAAATGGGAATAACATATATTCAGAATTAATAACTACTTACCAAAGACATGATGATATCAACAGTCCAACTCCAATGCAATCAATAAAAATCACCCATAGCAAAAATTTAATAAAATGAAGAAACTGGAAGTGAAGAACAATAGCAAAACCAACAGAAGAAACTACATAAGGGAAAAAACAAAAACAAAAAAATAATAATAATTAATTTATGTAAACAATGTGTAAAATTTCAATAACATATACAGTGTAGATTTAATTCAGCTTAATAATGCTTAAGATGTAATGCAAAAAAACTAATCCATTTTTCAGTATCCTGACAACAAAGATGCTCAATATGCATGAGAGCTTTATCAAATGAGACTATGAATAACTTATTTCCCAAGCATAAATAGGGGTTCAGAGAACTGAGCGTAGTTTTTTAGCATATATTACAAGCTATATCTGCAATATCATTTACCATAAATATATATAGTACAAAGTCCAAGATCTGGACATCCAATTATCCAGGATGATCTAAAATCCAGACCTAAAAGCCACGAACAACCTTTTTTTTTAAAGAATTTTTTCGTATGCTTTACGCATGCACATCTGATCCCCCCCCCAATAATAAAACATATGGAGGGTTCCGATTCTTAATTTCAATTCGGCACTAAATAAAATATCTCGTTATTCAAGAAACAATCATTTTACCATAAATTTGTGTGATCAATAATTTGGCTTTGTAGCTGCATAACTGCTTAGCATACGTCTCAAATAGAAACATCATTGATTTTACATCTACTACTACCTAATTTTACACTACACTACTTAATATTTTATATCCATGATGCCAACCTGGCGAAACATTATTATATTTTGCTTTCATTACCGCATGCTTATCAACACATGATAACTTCAGTAATGACTCATACAACGATGGCTATTCCTTTTATGTTAGCAACTGAATAGCAAAAAGTATGGTAACCCTTTATACTGACATTATGCTTGGCGATGATTACAGATTTAAGTTAAATGCGCTAAAAAATGTTGATGAAAAATTTAATAAAAATTTCTTTCCATATGCTGAAAACAGATTTTGTTAATGACGCTCCTAGACCAATAGATCACACTTAGTGCTATTTGAATTAAGAATAGCTGATTTGTTATTCACATAAACCCAGAACGAGCAGAAGAGCTCATATGGCCACATCAAGCAGCAGAAATTAGGAAAGACAAACTTTTTAGAATTTAAAGAAGCATCGAGCTGCAAAATTAAGGGCTGACAAAATTTTTAGAATTTAGGGAAGCACTGAAACCCAAAATTTAGGGGTGGCAAAAATATATAGCATAGGGAGGTGCTTGGTAGCAGAATTTAGAACTGCCGGAGACTGCATCAAGCAGAGAGATATCTAGTGCCGGCCCTCGATAAGCCTAAATTATATGTGCAAATTTATTTATTCAAGACTCAGATAAGCCTTAAGTATGTGAAAGAAATAGATGTAAGTATAATAAATAACTGAATTAATACAAATCAGGATTAACTGCTTTAGTGCGTGACGGAAGCAAGACAAAATTTAACAGAACTTGTCTTTTGTCACCAGTCTCATGATACATAAGCAATAATGTACAATGGACATTATTAAGCTACGCTAAAATTATATTTCACTGATTCCAAGGAATTTCAATTAATATAGCAGATTATGCTATTTCTATTTGATCTAGCTTATTATTTTTTGCAGGCTGTTATTATCACACAAATTTTATGAAAATTAAAGTTTGAACTTTTGATTATGCAGAAAAGAGTTCCTAATTCTGGAGCTGAAAAAGGATTTACATAGTGAAAGCATGTTTCGATACCCATTAAACAAAAAGTGGAATTATTGCAAAAAATGGATAAAGGTATACCCGTCTCAAAATTATGCGAGGAGTATAGCACTGGAAAGTATATGAAATAAGAAACAATAAAAAAAGGAAAGAATATAATAAGAAAAGGAATTTTTGTGATTTCAACACCCCACTTGCAATGAATAATAGAAAAATTATTCTTTATGCTAGAAGCGACTATGACGACAAAGAAATGATTGAATGGGTCAGACACCATTGCAGGGAGGGCATGCCACTGACGGATACAGTGTTGACGGATACAGTGTTAGTGGCTCCAGCCAAAATATTTCATGAAGAAATTAAAAACTGAGTGCACATATTTGCCAGGTTGGTTAACCAAAATTAAAAATTGCCATGGTGTAAGGCACTTAAAAATTTCAGGTGAAAAAGTTTCAGCTAATTCTGAAGCTGCTGAACTATTCGCAGATGAATTGATTGAACTCATTAAAACTGAAAGGTTATCTCCAGAATAAATTTACAAGGCTGATGAAACTGGTCTTTTTTGGCAATATGTACTGTGAAATAATTGGCAACCCCTACAGAAAAGGCTCCAACTGGTGTCAAGGACTCTAAAGCGATACTAACAATGTTAGCATGCGCAAATGCTGCAGGAAACAAATGTAAACTTTTCATAAGTGAAAAAATACACAAGATCTAGCATTTAAAGGAGTAAAGAATTTTCCCATTATAAATGATAAAAATAAAACAGCATGGATGACGCATGCATTAATGAATGTTTGGTTTGAAAATCATTTCATACTCAAGGCTTAGCAACATTTGAATTTGGTTCGTTTACCTGATGAAGCAAAAATTGCCCTGATTGTAGACAATTGTTTGGCTCATACTCCACTTAAACTTTTAGTGAAAGATAATGTATCTGCATTATTCTTTCCTCCAAATTGTGCATCCATCATTGAGCCTATGATATCGCGCTAGTGAGCGCACCGAAAGGCAAATACAAAGTAGTATTTTTAAAATCCAAGTTAAAGCTCTTGAATAATGCCAAGACTGTTCAAGAATTTTTGAAATATTTTAGCATAAAATCTGCTGTGTGAAGCATTGCAAGATCATGGGAGGCTGTGTCTCCAGATAATCTAAAAAGTGCTCGTCTTAATTTATGGCCGGGTACCATATTTCACGGTGATACGACATAGTGAATTTGAAGGGTTTTTTTTGGATATCGCAAACCAAAGATGAAATTTTCCAATTAATGGATTTTGTAAAAAAAATGTGGAGAAGCAGCAATAAATGAAGATCATATAACAGAAGTTTTTCATTGCGATGACAATGCCCCAATTATCAATCAATCAACGGACGGTGAAATTTGTAGTATGGTTCCAGATCAAGAAAATACCGATAGTGAAGAAAGTGACAGAGAGGTTATTGGAAATGAAAAAAAATTTTGATTGATAAGTTAGTCGGAATTTTTGACAAAGCAATTACGGAACTTGAACAAAATGGAACTTTGTAACGGAACATTAAATTATATCTATCTAAAGAATAAAAGAGAAAGTATTAGGACAAAAATTGAAGCAACTTAAACAACTTACATTGAAAAAAATGTTTAATAAGGTAAACAAATAAATATTAAGCCCCCCCTTTTTTTTGTAAATTTTGACACCCTTTAGATCATAAATGCTTCATTATTTCATAAATTACGATTTCATATTTTTAATTTTTTAATTTCTACATGTCATCTTGCAAGATTTAAACTCATGATCTAATACCCGGAAAAAACTCAAATCTGGAACTGCCGAAGTCCCGACGATTCAGGATCTTGGACTTTGTACTGTATACGAGAGCACTTTTATATGTTTATACGTTTTATGCCTGGAAGAGCTGACTACAGTTAATTCAGGACCAAAAGTTGAGAAGCCAGAATGCCTGCAACATACTGTTTTACCGACACCACACGATGTGTATACATATGTATCTCTCTCTCTATATATATATATATATGGAAAATTCATTATGCTTTGTATATTATATTTGAAATTCTGAGGAAGCATTTTCTCCAGGTCATCTCCTCAACACCCAGTTCAGCACATATGATAATGTAGAATCCTCTAGTGTTGCTTTACCTATTTATTAGCACATACTGAAGGATCTTTAAAAATCTTTCAGAAAAAGAACTTCAAGAGGTCATGGAATTTCAGTCTGATTGACAGTCTGACAGTTTACTTAATACATTGGTATTCTGAATTTTCTTACTTGGTCGATATAGAAGAGTAAAATCATACATGTTCTGTTATGTTACCCATCTTTACTTATGCAAGGATATAATATCCGATGTAAGTTTCATCTTAGGAAAAAAGTCCTAAAAGAGGCTCAGGATCAGTCACAATCGTGAATTTATGACCATACTAAATGGTGGAATTTCTAAATATCTACTAAAATATTCAATGCTTCCTTATGAATTTATACATTATTTCCTTCAACTGAATAGTTATAGGTTCAATTGTTATAGTTCTAGACACACAAGCAACTGGAACTTCAAGATTATCTGGAAGATTGTGAGTTAGGGTAGAACCTATTCCATATGTGGAAGTATCACAAATAAGGATTATAGGCAAATTTTCATCAAGAGGCATTAACCCACTTTCTGCAGACTCATTTCCATGGAGCATTTTCCATCAAAAGCCATTTAGAGGCTCCACAATTGTTGGTTTATTAATAAGAAAACTATAAAATTTAATAAGCTTAAAATTGTTGGTAACTGTTTATTTTTAGAAATTGGAACAGACTGCATGGCTTTGATTTTGGATTAAACATACATACTATTTTGATCAATTCTGTATCACACAAATTCTGTTTTAGTTACATCGCATTGACATTTTTCTTTATTTACTTGGAAACTTCTTTCTCTAAGATGGATCAGAACACATCATATTCTAAAAGCAAGATCTTTCATAGCCTTAATAATTATTTTTCATCAAAATATAAAATAATGCCTTCCAACCTGCCAAGTATGTCATCAAATAATGTTTTGAAATAATCTAGAAACAATTTTAATTCCATACTGCATGTACACTTTACCTTGTAAGCACTTCTGAGCATTTTACCTGGCCAAGCTTCAGCAGATATACTGTCGACTAACAGCTGGCTTGAATCAAACTGATTTTTGTGAAATAAATTCCTCCTCTTAAATAGATAAAAGATGATTTATACTAGAAATTGAGTAAATGCTTCATTACACTAGGAATTACACTAAGAACTGGAATAATTTCATGTAATAATTGCAATTAAATTTTAATATGAATTTTTTAAATGAAATTTATTATTCACTTCTTTTGATAAAAGTGACGATTTTTAAAAATTATTATTTATTTTAAAACTTTTTTACACATTTTAGCAAGACAGTTTTTCTTATTAGACTGGATATAGCAAACTAAGCTTTGAGTCTCTTGAAATTTGTTATAGCAGAGTTAGACTATATTGTGGTCGGTTTGCATCAGCAACACTAAGTCGAGAAGGAGTGACATATGCTCAAAATCATTAACTAAACTGGCTTTTTTGCTATTTTATCACCTGATCAGCAAGATGTAAGATAGAAATTTCTCATTTGTATAGGAAAAATAAGAAGGTCACCTTTGAATTTTATTGATGCCCAAAAAAAAAAAAACATAAATATAAGCTATGTATCTTCAACCTATTTTATTAATATTTACAGACACTTACTTTTAAACATACACTGAAATCTGTTGAGATATTAAAAACTAGTAGTGTATATAACTACAAATCAGTAAATAAATTTAAGCTTTCTCATATCAAAACATAGTTTTTCTGACTTTCTAACAATGAAAAATTGTCTTATATATTAGCATTATTCTAATAAAAATTTTATTTTTCAATTTCCTAAATGAGATATATTATTTACACACATACACAAGCAAGCATACATATATGAGAGGACAAACAGATGAAAGGATATGAAGATATGTTTACCTAACATATACCAAACACAAAAATTCCCACCTTAAACTAACAAAGTTACCTAAAACTACCAAGTTTAAACTAGCACTAATAAACTTAATATTAAAAAAATATGTTTCAAAGATTATGCATAATTTAACACAAACATATACATACCAATTAGACAAAAACTAAGAAGTACCAAAAAAGCAGGATCATCTCTGGCAAACTGATTTTTTGTTTCTACAAAGAGGAAAAATGCTATTTTATGGTAAATTTAATGCAATTTGAAGAGAAGGTTTTATAGTACATACATGCTAACATATTACAGGAATATAAAAATATTACAATTATTTTCCTTGAAATGCTTCATTTTACTCATTTGTTTAATCTCTTCTGAAATCAATCATAGACTAAAAATTAATATTAAATTAGTAAAGGAAATTAGTTTATATTGATACATTTCTCCCTAACCCCCATGCCTTTCCAAACAGCAAATATGTCCCTGTGACATGTATTGCATTATGCAGTTCAAAAAAGCAATCCTATTATGCAGTGTAAGTGGGAAGTTTTATACACCTTTTATAACTCTTTCAGTTTAATGCACAAAAACACATTCATCCAATTTCATTGGTATTTACTAAATTTTTAATATAAAAAGTGAATGACAAAGAAACTTTCTTGAATATTCTGTTTCATCACATTTGGATAGCCCAAACACCAGCAAAAACTGTCTCAGTGACTCAAAAAAAGGGGGGAGACAGTTCTGTATCTCCTGTTCTAGTTGGCGATTGACAAACTTCAGATTGTAATTTTCATGCCTCAGAATCATGACTCGGAATATGCATTAGATTTATGTATAGCACTGATCTATATATAATCATCTAACACAAAATAGAATTTTTCTAGAAAGATATGCCAATTCTCCCTTATGTTTTAGTACTATGCCTCAAATTATGCATACATACTAAATTTTATAATAATCATGCTAGCCATTTCAGAAATATTTATGGTCCTAGTTTTTAAATTTCAATTTCTAATTCCCACCCAAAAAATATTTCACTTGCTAAATTTCCAATCTCCATAAAACATGAATATTTTATTTTCCCTTCAGTGATTGACTATATGCTGTATCTTTCAGAGTTTCAAAATTAAAATTATTCAGTTACCATAATAAGCAGGCTTTATTTTGAATATTAAATTTTTACAACATTCAAAAAATGGTAAAATTATTTTAAATTACGTATTTTAAAATAAGAAGCAAGAAAAACAGAGAATTTTCCAGCAGTAGAAGTTCGTATTCCCCTAATAGGGGGATCTACTATAACTGTGTAGCTACGTTACAGATCAACAGAGGGCACCACTAAAATTGTTGCTTTTACACATTTTTTTCTTCTGCTATTTCATTTAAATTTGCATGATCATATTTATTATAATTTAATATTAATAATTTTTTACATTTTGAAAAATATTTAATCCTTTTGCTGTGTTTTATGCTGCATATAAGAAAACTTTTAGCGTGCAAATAAAAGCGTGAATTTTTTATTTTTTTAGATTAGCTGGTTTAAACATTTCAATAAATTATTCAACATTAATATAACTAAAAGTGAGCCCCGAAATATTATGGATACAAAGCATATCATGAATAAAACAGATAAGAGGTATGACAAAATACACCCAATTTTGTACTACTTTATTTAGTTGTTTCAAAACCGATTTACAAACAATTTGCTGTAAGCAGAGTATTAAAAAAAGAGAGATAAATTAAACACTGTTGCTGCTTAAGATAACAATTATTTCATTTGCTGCTTATTTCAACTCTTTTTAATGTAAACGGTAATATGAGAGTAAACTGACAACCAGAGCCGGGCCAGAGTCGCTAGTTGCCTCAGGTGAATCACTGGAAGGGACGCCAAATTTGCTGTGCGAATTCGAAAATTACTTTAATTATGTTTTTAAATTTGTCAGTTACCATTAGGGGAAAAAAGCTTCGGGAAACTTAAAACAATAGGGAAGAATTGCAAGAAAGCCTGGAAATTAATGCAATGTGTATTTCAGGGTTATTTCTTATTTATAAAAAAAAAAAAAAAAAAAAAATTTTTAACATTTTCATTTGAAAGTTATAAGTAATTGGCTATATTATTTTTTGAATTTATAAATCTACAAATAAAAAATACTTTAAGAATTATGATATTTTGATTTAATACAGTTATTACTTTTGTTTAATACAAATATAGCTATCTTGATATATAAATAGGGGCACGCATTTACCTTTTTGCCTCAGGTGAAAATTTATCTTGGCACGGCTCTGCTGACAACAAAGATTCGAATAGAGCATTTACAAAACTTTTTGCGATTCAATGGAAAAATGGCATGTGAAAGAAATTATAAGCATAAACATTGCTTTTACAAATAAAATAAGACTGAAAAAGAGGTGGGGCCATCTAGTATAACATTGATTAACTAACTAATGAAATTCGGCAGTCGCTAGTTGGGACAGTACCAGAAGTTCTTTAAAATCGGAGGAGAAACACACCAATTTAAAATTAAAATTTTAATTAAATGTTTTGCTACTTTCTGATTATCTGCATCAGTATTGAAAAGCTGGGAATTCTTTTGGCAGCTCTGGAAAGAAACATTTGTTTGATTATCTTTACATCTGAATTTTTTTTTTTTTTTTTTTTTTTTTTTTAACATCTGAATGGATGTCATTGGCATAGTGCATTTGACATTACATGCATTTTCCCTTCCACAGACCCCTACTGCATACCTTTTTGAGTTAGTTCAAATTAAGATTTCATATGAATAGGAACAGTTATATTCCCCTTGATCAGTTACTGATTTAACTGTTCAGATATTTGATTAATTAATTTGAATCTGAACCATCATTCTGGTATTACAATTAAAAATTCTGTAACTAATATAAATAAACTTATTTTTAATGACTCGATTTGAAATCCATAATTCACAATTCAGTGGTTCAATGGTTGAGAAGTTCTGGATTAGCACACTGTAAGTGTGTAGAGTTTGCTCAAGGTAAGACTAAATTTTCTACTTTTGAATCACACCATTTTTCTTAAACAGTGACAAAAGAAGATTCTGTCACTAAAATAAAATCAAAATGGAAGTAGACAAGAACCCAACTGTCCAAGATATATTAAAAAAAAAAAAAAAAAAAAAAAAAAAATAAAAAAAAAAAAAAAAAAACTGAAACTGAGTTTAGCTAAGATGAGATTAGTACAAGTGTACTAAATGAAAATTTAGATCACTTAATCAAGAGATCAAAAACTCTTTAGTGAATGATGCTCTCTAAAGAGTGAACATGATTTAAAATGATTTAAATACAGTGACATTTAAGAGTGTGCATGTTTTAAACTGATAACAAAAGTGATTTCGATACTCAAACAGAGCATGATTTGAAAGTTAAAGCAACTGAATTTGAAATAGAAATTGCATCTGAACAGAAATAAAGAAAAATGGCAATTTAAAGTGAAGAAAACGTTAAACAAATAAAATAAAGTTATTTATTCAGATAATGAAAATAGTGACATTTTCAATGAAACTACTAAAGATTCCAAAAACAAAAGTAATCTTAAACTTACTTGTCTTCTAAAATTAACTCTCCCTAAATTTTATGGCAATTGTACCCAGTGCGTATGATTTTGGAACTTTTCCAAAGTTGCAATTCATAATAATGAATCCTTATCAGAAACTGAAAAATTAAACTATGTTATATTGTACCTATGTGGCAGTGCTTTTCAGAACCAAATTACAATCACACAGTTAAATACCTGAAAGCAGGTTAGTTAGAAAAGACATCATTATAAATTCTCACATGCAGAAACTCCTTAATCGTACCCTATTAAACAAATTCAATGACACTTTAAAACTTGGAAAACTCAGTGATACTATAAAAACTCAAATACATAAATCGAGATTACTAGACGTAAAATCTTAAATATGTAATCACATATTTAAAATATATGTTAATTACTGTACTAATGAAAATGTTGCCTTCTGATATATTTAAATGATTAATTGCCAAACAGATTTATCATCCTATTTTAATGTTGATGAATTATTGCAATTTGTTCTGGGAAAGAAATTATTTCTTACTCTCGACACATAAATCAGAAAACAATTTGTTTATAAAGAGAAAAGGGGTGTGAAGGAAAGTATTATATTCACTGCCTCCCAGTTGCTGGTGCCAGTCAGTGAAAATAAAATTACTAATAAATGTCTGTTTTGTGAACCAAAGTATGATATGGATACGTATGTAAGGAAGATGTTTTTGTGTCTAAAATCAACACATCGCATAAAGGAGTGTAAAAACGATCTCATTTGCTTGGAATGCCAAAGCAAGCGTAACTGTTCTATTTGTCTTTGGACTAAGAAGAAATTAAAAGAAACAATTAAAATCTAGACGAATCACAAGTTCTTTCTGCACTTTCACATGACATGTGCAAGGATTTTCCTACAGAACTTGTAGCATAATACTCTGAGCAAATATGCAGTTGGTTCAAATAAGGTTCTTGCTCAATGGCAGTATGAGAACATTCTGAAAAAAGAAACTGCATATAAACTGAAACTTCCAATTAAAAGAAAAGAGATTCTCTCAGTATTTACATTTGGAAACAAAAGATCCATTAGGAAAGTATTTAAACTTGTTATAAAACTAGAGAAAAATAAACACTGAATTCAAAAACCAAAACTGAAGCTTTAGTGATAGCTTTAGTGATAGAATTTCAATTTACCACCTTTCAATCTTGATCGACAAATTGTAGACAATCAAAAGGTTTACAGCTCGCAGGCTCTTGTGAAAATAATCCTTTTCATAGGGCTGATTATTATTATGACAATAGTGATTGGGAAACTAAAACATTTAGGTAGATATTTAGTTACTGCCAAAACGTTATTCAGTAGGTGTTTGCAAGGTTACAGAAAAGAGACACCAAACTCTTCTGTAGCATTTAATGTTATGTCTGAAGAAAGTATATCAGATCAGATAAAAAAGTTTTGGGAGCTTGAAAGTTTAGGTATAAAACCTGAAAATGCATTAGCTGATGCAGGATTACAGGATACCATAATGAAAAATTTTGAATTAGAATTTGTAATATGAATTGCACAATAATAAAGAGGTCGCACATACATGTTTTTTTACACTTAAAAGTCAATTTCACAATAATCCTGAACTATTTAATTCATACCAGGCAATTTTACATGATTATTTAAAATATCATCAAACTAGTTCCAGACCCTCTCGAAAATAAAACTCATGACATTTTATTTGCCTCACAGAGAAATCATTCAGAATGATGGAACCAAAAGTAAATTCCATACCATATTTGATGTGTCCTCATATGGATCTGATGAAATTTCACTAAACAACTGCTTGCATATTAATCTAAATTTGTATCCAGACACTTCTGAACTTCTGCTAGTCTTAAAGCTTTATCCTATAACTTTTATAAGTGAAGTGGCTTTTCTGTAGGTAGAAGTAAATAAGAAAGAGATGCAACATATTTTCTAAAAACACATCCAATGACTCACAAAATTTCGTAACTTATTGATTCACTCATACGCTGCTTGGTGTAAATAGTAATCCATTTTCATTGGCTAGAACCATCAAACAAACATTTAATTACACTTCTGAATTTCTAAATCATCACATTTAAGTAGACCGTACCCTCGGAGGACATCAAGATGTTGAAAATGCTTTTAATAGCAGTTTAAAGGTGGTGGTGGTGGGTGAGATTTTTGGCGCAAAACCAGAAATGGTTATACTGCGCCAAACACAAGGTGATGAGATAAAAAGTGGTATAGATAATGGAATTAAAATAGGTATGAATTAAGCAAGTAGATAAAAGAATGTACAAAATCCAGTGGATGAGGTCATATAAAATCAGTTAAAATCACAAGTCTTGAAATTAATGTACAAAATTAAAATCATTTCAGATGAGATGATAAATACCAATATCCTTTAAATAGTAAAATATATTACGATTGACCTCTCTTCCAATTAAATGGTCGAGAGGTAAGTCACAGCTGTTAAAGTATTTCTGGCGAATACTATTAAAAGATGGACATTCAATTAAAAAGTGACGGACTGTTAAAACTACACCACATTTTGAGCACAGAGGCTCATTATCAGCACTTAAAAGATACTTATGTGTCATTCTGGTGTGACCGATTCTAAGTCTAGTCAAAAGAACTTCCTCCTTACGTCTTCCAGTAAAATGCCAAAGTTCGATTCTAGGTTTCACGCTCTTTAATTTATTAAAAGACTGAACATCCCAAAACTGCTGCCATTTTTCTAATATCTTTTGCTGGATAAAACTACTAATGTCTGTGATAGGGATGAGGCGACTGGATATTTCAACAGCTGATTTTGCGACGACGTCTGCCCGCTCATTACCTTCTATACCGGTATGCCCGGGAACCCAGCAATAGAGAATTTTAAATCCGAGCCTTTTTAATTTCAAGTTCAGCTTCAGGATATCAAAGATTACCGGATTATGGGTATTCGAAAAAGCTTCTAAAACTTTTAGCGCGCTGTAGGAATCGGAATATATTATAAACTTTTTCTGCCGTCGCTTTGATATGTACAAAAGTGAATGATATATTGCAGTAAGTTCAGCTGTTAAGACTGAGGAAGCGTGGTGCAAGCTTCTGCCTTCTGAATGGTCACCAATTACAAATGCCGTCCCGACATGACAAGTTGACTTTGAACCATCTGTGTATATTGGAACATATTCTTGATATTTATATCTGTGATCAGCAAAAAGTTGGACATAGATGACATTGTTAGTGTTTTTTTTCATCTGATGGGAAAAAATTTCAAGAATCTGGATTCCTGCCTGTTCCCAAGGAGGAATTTCAAAGTATTGCATGGCTTGGGGGGATATATCAGACAGGGAGAGTTCCTCGATCAGAGGGCGAACTCTCAAAGAAAACGGAGGCACACAGGATGGCCGTGCATCAAATAAAGTGTCACAGCTGTTATCAGTCAAAGCTAGCCTATTAGGATTGTCAGGTTGTGATAAAATGCTAAAATAATGCAAGAGAGACAACTGCTCACGCCTAAAACGAAGTGATGGTTCATGGCAATCAACGTAAAGACTCTGAACAGGAGATGTCCTGAAAGCTCCAGAACAAATCCTCAGAGCTTGATGATGCACAGGATCTAGTTTTAGCAACACAGAAGACCGAGCTGATCCGTAGATAACTGAGCCGTAGTCCAGTCTAGAGCGGACAAGCGCTCTATAGATGCGAAGCATGGAGCATCGATCAGCACCCCAGGAGGTATTCGACAGGACTTTTAGTATATTAAGTACTTTTATACACTTCTTTCTCAGCTGTGAAACATGAGAAAGGAAAGTCAGTTTCTGATCGAATATCACTCCTAAAAATTTTGCTTCAGGTGCGACTGGAATGACAGAATCATTAAGGTGTAATTCAGGCTCAGGATGGAGACCTCTCTTTCTACAAAAATGCACGCAGACGGTCTTCTGTTCAGAAAACGTAAATCCTTGGTTGACTGACCATTCGTGGATCTTATTCAGTGTGATCTGCAGCTGCCTCTCTATATGTCTCATATCTGCCCCTCGACAACTAATCTGGAGGTCGTCAACATATAAAGATCCTAAAACAGTTGGTGGAAGTTCTTTCAATACAGAGTTAATTTTCAGACTAAATAAAGTGACACTAAGAACAGAGCCTTGAGGCACACCCTCTTCTTGTTCAAAGATTTCTGACAAAACAGAGCCAATCTTAACTTGGAAGGTCCTAGAACTTAAAAAATTCTGAATGAAAAGTGGTAGGTTGCCACGCAAGCCACTATCATGGAGATCACGAAGGATCCCATACCTCCATGCCTTATCATAAGCTTTTTCAATGTCAAAAAAAATAGACACAAGATGGTTTCTTCTAAGGAAAGCTTTACGAATAGATGTTTCCAAAAGGAGCATATTATCTAGAGTGGTCCTTCCCTTTCGGAAACCGCTTTGATAAGGTGACAATATATTATTCTTTTCTAAGAAATACACTAGGCGGCTGTTTACCATCTTTTCAAACAGTTTGCATATGCAGCTAGTAAGGGCTATTGGCCGATAATTCGAGGGATTCCGCGGGTCTTTTCCTGGCTTAGCGATAGGAATGACAACAGCTCTCCTCCATGCACTGGGGAAAGTATGCTCCTTCCACACCCTATTGTAAAGAGTTAGAAGGGCATTCAGTGACTTACAGGATAGATGCTTCAGCATATCGTAGCTCACGCCGTCAAGACCCGGACAAGATTTGTGTGTCTGGAACAAAGCTCTCTTTAACTCAATCATAGTAAAATCCCTATTGTAGGGCTCGGAGTTGGGGGAATTGAAAGCAATGGGATTTTTTTCGGAGCGCTGCTTAATAGAGAGAAATGCGGGAGAGTAATTTCTGCTGGAAGATACGGCAGAAAACGTCTCACCAATAGCATTTGCAATTTCTTCTATGGAGCTAATCACTCGGCCATCTTTTTCCAAAAAGGAAAGTGAGTGGTCTTTATAAATTCCGCATGCTTTTTTAACTCTTTCCCAAACTCGCTTACTAGGCGTAGACGATGTTATTGAAGACACATATGAAATCCAGGAATCCCTCTGGCTCTGCCTTCTTACTTTTCGTGCATTTGCTTTGGCTCTTTTAAACGCTATAAGGTTTTGCAAAGTAGGATACCTACGAAAAATTCCCCATGCTTTTCTCTGTTTTTTAAGCGCTTCATGACAGTCACGATTCCACCATGGTTTTGAATATTTCAGCATTTTTCCTGATGTTCTAGGAATGGAGAGCATAGCTGCCTGTATAACAGTATTAGTAATTGCTTCAACTGCGTCATCGACATGCACATCTTCTACCATGTTCCCCGTCAGCTCTGCAATGGAAGAGAAGAGTTCCCAGTCTGCCCTATCAAGTATGAACCGTGGGCTTCTGGACATGGGGTTTGCTCCTCTTCGTGCAAGAGATACAAAAATGGGGTAATGATCGCTGTTGTAAAGATCATTTCCCACACTAAAAGTGCAAAATGGCAACAGAGATGGTGAACAGATGGCAAGGTCGAGAGCGTGGAATGTCCTTGAAGGCTCATGGAAGTACGTACTCTGCCCATTATTCAGGAGACAAAGGCTATGATCTTCGATCATCTGCTCAATTTGTCTTCCTCGGGAATTTGTGTCTTTACTTCCCCAGAGCGGACTATGGCCATTAAAATCTCCTATTATGATAAATGGCGCAGGCAGCTGCTCTATAAGATTATTTAAATCCTGCTGATCAATGTGCTCATTTGGAGGCAAATACAGGGAAACAACTGAAACAACAATGTTCAAATTTATTTGGGTAGCGACAACTTGGAGGGATATCGTCAATGGAAGTGCATTTGATGGATAGTCCAGTGAGGTGAGGAGGCCTACACCCCCACTGGCACGTTCACCTGCAAGATTTTCTTTCCTAAGCAATGAGAACCTCCGAAGTTTTGCTTGCTGTTCTGGTTTTAGATTAGTTTCTTGTATTGCTAAGCACACAGGATCATGGGTATTGATTATTGCTTTGATGTCTAGCAAATTTCGGTGGAAACCGCGACAGTTCCATGAGACGAGGGTGGCCATTATGATTTCTCTTTGTTCTTTCTGTGCTGCTTTTTAGTTTTTCGTGGGAGAAGATGCCTGGGAACTTCTAGACCCTCTTCTATTTCCATACTGTCTGAATCCACAGATTCAGAAATCATCCCATCAAAAGAGCTGTTGCTGGGGCTTCTATTTTTATTGACTGTTTTCTGAGTGAGATTTTTGGGTTTCCTTTCAATTACTGTTTCTTTTCTTTGCACTATATGTGTTGGGTTTTCTTTTTTCTTGCTGCTAATAATCGGTTGGGTTTTATTTGGTTGAGTCTGTATACCAACTGAAGTTTGGGTGGCAACTGTACGAGATGATTTAAGAGCACTGGCGTAAGATGTATTTGGTCGAACCTGTGTGCTTTGGACTAACCTTCTGGCTTCAGCATATGAGATGTTCCTTGTAACTTTTGTAGTCTGCACTTCTTTTTCAGATTTCCATTTCGGGCAGAGGCGAGAAAATGCTGGGTGTTCACCCTTGCAATTTACACATAAAGGCGCGGCGGTGCAGTTCTCACTATCATGACCAATCTGTGAGCATCGGGCGCATGTGATGCTGCCACGACAAGACATCTTAGAATGGCCGAAGCGCTGGCATTGGAAGCATCGCATGGGGTTTGGAATATATGGCCTTACTGGACAATTTAGGTATCCGGCCTTAATATTCTTAGGCAGATCAGGCGAGTTGAAGGTCAGGATCACATGTTTCGTGTCGATCAACTGACCTTCCTTACGCATCTTGATCCGCTTAGCACCACAGACGTTTTGGTCAGATAGCTCGGATGCGATCTCTTCTTCAGGAACATACAGAAGGTCGACTTCCGAGATTACACCGCGACAAACATTCAATGTCTTGTGTGATGTAACAGTGACATTTGCTTGGCCTAGTTTGGTCACTTGAAGTAAAGATGCAGACTGGGTAGCCGAAATTGTATCAATAAGCAAGTCTCCAGAGCGGAGACGCTTTATATTTCTAGGCTCACCAATACAAGAGTGGATGTATTTGTTTATTACGAAAGGAGACATCTTTTGCAGCTCGCCAGAAGGACTAGAGACAACAAGGAAGCGGGGACAGTTCTTTCCACTACTCGCATTTCCATCCGTACGTATTTTCTTTGCAGTTGAAGTTTCAGAATTTGCGCTTTGAGCGTCGTGACTGACATTGAAGTCTTTAGTAAAATAGATTTGTGGTTTTGCCATATTGTAGAGAATAAAGATTCGGGTCCGACCGCCCCACCCACCACGGAGCCCAACAAGGGAACACAGAATCCTGTGTTAGGGCTAGCCAGACCTATACGCAAACTGAAGCCCCACAGTCGGCTTTCCCGAAAGCAGGTACTCCCGAAAGCTTATCCCCAAGCCACTGACACAAGGACTAGTGACCAGCCGATTGACACCCGTGAGGACAACAAGGCGCCTCCCGTTTAGCTGAAGCGGAGGCCAAAGCAGTGTGTTGGGGACAGTACCTCGCCCCTCAACTACCAGGACCCTCTTTTCCAGCGACACGGGTCTCCACGCACGGCAAACACGTGGGCAGTTTTCTCGCCATTTCAGAACTAGAGACAAGGGCTGTTCCAGTCTGTCATAGCGAGCCCCAACCTCCGAAGAGGAGAACCACAAGGGAGAGAGGAAGGACGAAAGTTTCAGCTCAGAGCAGGGGAGACGGAAAAGAGGATAGATCACTGGGGCTCCAGGATCGTGACACCCGTCTCATCAAGAAGATGATCCCCTGAAGGGCTAAGGTACCTCGGGATTGCCACACCCGTACTCACAAAAGTGAGCCCCTGAGGGGAATAGCAGTTTAAAGTTTATCAACATTTGTACAGATGTTAGTATGATTCTACATAAGTGGTACACCAAATTCCAAGAATGTTAAGGAATTAAGAGAAAGTACTGAATCCTAAGAATGATGATATTTATACCAAAATAAATTAATACCAAATTTTTGTCAAAAAAGAAAGTGGGTTTTTGATCTTGTAGACTTATTCTTTATATTCAGAATCAAAATCGCATTACAGCAAATTCACAGACTTGCTCTAAATCGGGATGATAAATTACCGAAAATTTATACTCTATAAAATATGGTGCAATGATGCTTCCAGTTTGAACAAAATCATTATAACACAATATTGTTTTTCTGCAAACTGTAATAGTGATACAAGAAAACTGAGGTGCATGGTTCTTTTGATATGAGCAAAAGGCTTATGGTATAGCATATAATATCTACTGATGAACAAATATTTCCAATTTTTGTTGCTTCCATGACTAGAGTAGTGCCTCAAGAGTTCTTTTCTCAGTTAAATTAAGCCCTAGCATCATTAAATTGTTGACATTACAACTTTTTTATTTCTTTTGGGCTGATTCGAAAAATCACACTTTCCTGGGTAAAAGATTCTGCAAAGAAATTTAAGTTCCTTGTTAAAAACCACATTGAAGAAATAAAATATCTAACATCACTCACAAATTGGCAATTCTGCCAGGAAAAATAACTGAGCTAACTTTTCCTTGAGTTGAACTAAACTTTATGAGCTGAAAAATGATACTGTTTGGTTTCAAGGACCAAGTTTAGAACATTGTCTGAATTTTGGCCTCAACAAAATGGAGAAGAACCTACCATTGGAGAAAAATTAGAACTCCACATGAAAATTAATGAGATTCTTCAATTTTAATATGCAGTGTTTGTAGAAAAGTTGATACACATCTCTTAATTTAGTAATTTAAGGAGATTGCTAAGAATAATTCATTGGATGAAGCAATTCTTAGGTTAAATTCAGAAAACAACTAACTAAACAGGTCCTTTAACACCTGAAGAATTAAAAGATTCCGACAATTATTGGATTCGATCAAAGCAAAAACAACTTTCATGAAACCAAGTCATTGAAAAAAAAATTTGGAGAAAGATCATCTTTATATCATTTCAACCCCTTTCTTGATAAGAATGGAATATTGAGGGCAGAGGGAAGATAAGAGCATTCTAGTTTATCAAATAATGAAAAACATCCGACAGTTCTCTCAACAGACTCTTTACTTACTAATTTGATAGTAGAAAGTATACATGTCAATATGATACATGGGGGAATAAATAACAATCTTGGCTGAAATTTGCATTTATTTTTGAACCCCAAACATTGGCTAAAGGAATAACTTCTATCCAACATGTGAATCAACCAATGCAGATAAGGCAGTGCGTTATCCGCCATTATTGATAGGTTATTAAAGTTTTCATTACTCATAATCAAAATATCTTTAATGGATTCTAGCAATTTTCCAAGCCATTAGGTTCACAAAACTTTATCTCTTACATTTGTTCCACCAAATGATTGCATTTTCTGCAATAATTGGCTTGCTTTCATATTGCGAAGTGAAATTCCAGTAAGCAATTTTATGATACTTTTTTCTTCGCTTTAAAAGTACGCAAGTCTTTCTTTAGCAGCTACATATTTATCATTCCGTTCACTTTGGATTACATGCCACACACTTTCTACTACTTTCGGTTCTAAATGTACTATGAGATAGTTAAATTTAATTTGATCCTGGGTAATATTAGCAACTGAGAATTGTGTTTCAACTTAGAAGAACCAAATGTCTGGTTTTTCTGCCCAAAAAGATGGAATTTTAACACTTACCCTGTTTGTGGTAAATTGCTCAACAGGAATATTCTAAACAAGACTTTCGGTTTGCATAGTTTAATGTTTAGATGAAATTATTCATAGGAAGAGTCACCAGATGTTGTGGATGCTATGCTGAGTCAATATATGTAATAATTTAATAACTTATATGATAATTCCAGAATAAATTAAACATATTTTAATTCACAATAATAAAAGAAGAGGTTACAGTTACTACATCAAAGTGAACTCTTTTTTGTTTACATTTTTCTTGTTGCCAATCTAGAGAAACTAAACTTCGCAAAAACAAAGATAATATTATACAAAGAGGGAACTGCTACAAACTTACTCCAGCAAAGCAGGAAGGCACAATCACAGAACTGAAACACCAAATGTTTCTTCAACCTTCAAAAACTGTAGTTATTTCTGAAGTGCAGGAAAATTTTCAGCAACAAAAAGTTAAAAAATTTATCAAAACAAACTTTCTAGAACAATCCCTAAAATCCAATGCCACTATTTCCACAAAAATATTCCTAAAAAACAGACTCCAAAAAATCAAATCAAAAATCAGATTCTATTCCTAAAATTTAAAGATTCAGAAAGATCACCTGAAAAGAGCAGAAATCAACTAAGTTCGGCAATTAATCTGCAAAAATTACATATCCATATCAATAATATTCGCACTATTAAATCTAGAATTTTTAATCAGTGTCGAAATAAAACAATACTCAAAACTTCAAGTTTCCGTGACTGTTCATACACCAAACCCCAAAAGTACCAGGCTAATGGTATTGAATGCACCCTTTGCAGCAGCTGGTAAAAATATTAAATCAGCTTTTCTGATAATTACATCAAATAATGATCTTGATATCTCTTATTAATCTCCAATTCATTGATATGAAAATACAAATAACTGGATTGTAGAAATTTTTTCAGATTTTTGCGACTGTTTTACCTCATTGAGAGGTCTTCATTGGATTCAACTTGTGTTCTTTTCTTCCTTAGATTTCACTTGCCCATTGTCTTCATTCTCAGAGTGTTGGACCAAAAGAGCCATAATTGTCAAAATCTTTACAGCTGTTCCATTTGCGCAAAACGATACCCTCATAAAGAGTGTTCCTTAAATGTAAAACTGTGTAAATTCTGTTCACGGTAACCAAGATACTGGTTCTTCATTGCCTACTGATCAATGGTGCCCATGAAAGAATATGCCAGATTTATCAGAGTCAACTCAACAAATTATTATATCCAGACAAAGCTACAACCCACCATTATACCAACACGCACAACTGAAAATTCTTCAGTTGCAATTAACAAGCAAGAACACAATATCAAGAATAACAGTTCTACTCCAGATTTTAAGATGGACAATAATATATAACAGAAACTACCTCTAACATTACTGAAAGCTTAATATTTCCTTCAATTCAGTTTCTCCAAATCAACTTACAACAGGCAAAAACAGCATCTGATCATCTTGCAGAATTCTTATCCCAAAACCACAAAGACTTTGTTTTAATCCAAGAACCCTACTGTATTGAAGGGAAAGCAAGCAGCATTCCAATGTCTTGGAATGTCTTTCAACATTTTCCTCGGTTCCCTAATCAACATCCCAGAGCAGATATCATCAGTTTCGATCACTGGCACCCAATCCTAATTAAGCTAAAAGAGAACTAGTTACACTCTGTCTTAATAGTTCCAACTCTTAACTACTTATTTCAAGTGTTTATGCATCTCCCTTTGAAGGTATTTCCATACTTGCCAACCTACAATACTAAAAAATCAAGAGTTTTTTTATGAAATCATGAGATATTTCTCAAGATTCAAAAGATCAAAAGATTTTTTAAATGATAAAAATATTTTTTAATGATGAATTAACTTTAAATAGTAACTAATTAACATCTGAAAATTCAATTACTAATTCTTAAATAACGCAAACAGTACAAAAATACTTGCATGTAGAAAAACATTTTTATTATTTGCATCTTTAAAAACCTTATTTAGTTTTCATATAAATGCTATGAACAGTGGCAGAATTCACTTTCATTAAGAAACTTCATAATTTTACTCACAGCAATTGCCACGTAGGTTTGCTTTTGCTAATAAAAGTTTTTCTAATGTGTCATTGCTAATATCAGACCTAAATTTAGTCCTTGTTTTCACAACGGCACCGAAAATCCTCTCATTAGATCTAAAAGATGTAATCTAGAGAAAAACCAAGAGCTTTCAAACGGCTAAAATCACTCACCCCCCCTTTTTTATGCAAATAATGAAGTATTATGCCAAGCTACATAAAAATCATGAGAAATTTTAAGAATAAGAAAAAATGGAGAGAAATAAATTGTAAGTCAGGTTGGCGGAAGAACGATCGGAAGTCAGGAGTCTCCCGTCTAAACTGGAAGAGTTTTGGCAACTCCGTATTTCTCCACTACTTCAGGATTTAAAAACAATCTTGTCTTCCTTTTAAGCTCCATGCCTTATTTGTGAAGACTTCATTTCACACAGTCTGCTTTGGGACTACACTTCCCCATGTCCAAGAGAAAGGTCACTTAAGGAATTCTTCAGTTCACACAATCTAGTTGTTCATAATCAACCTTTGGATTTACCTTCTTTCGAAACAATATATGGAAGAGGGTGGGCAGATTTCATAGTTTCTTCCCATCACCTGAATAATTTGATTTCAAACTACAAAATCAAAGAGGATAACTCCCACTCAAATCGTAAGTATATTACTTTTGAAATTAAAGAGAATTCAGCTTCAGTCTTAATGAAACATTTCAAAATTATTTAAAAGAAAGAAAAGAAATTTATTAAGAAAATTCAACAATCTGCATATCCCATAACTTTCTCCTTCTCACTTACTTCAATAAGAAGATCTAAATAAAGCAATAGAAGAATTTATAACAGAAATCCAAGAAATATGTGAAATTACCTTCCCAATAAGATTGTAAAATCCTATTTTCATAAAAATTGGTGGACTAAAGAATTATGCACTCAGAAGCATAAGATGAGAACACTGAAACAAAAAATAAAATTAATTACTGACGATGAGTTAAGACACCAAGCCTGGATTAACTTTAAAAAAGAAAATGCAAAGTAGAAAAGGACGATTCTTGAAGCTAAATTAAAAAGGTGGCATAATTATTGTTCAAATAATAAAGAAATTTATGGCACCTTGTATAAGATCACCAATTTTGACTCTGTCTTCCTAAAGGATGAGCCAGCCAAAGATTCTCCTACTCAAACCACAATTCTTAATTACAATGACATTCTGCAAACAGGCAACAATATCCCATTCTCAAAACAAGAAATCAAGCTAATAATTAAAAACCCTGGTTTTAAGGAAAGCACTAGGTTCAGATGGCATCAATAATCACATAATAAAATTAATCAATCAAGCCCATCCTCACATAATCTGTAGTTTTTGCGAATGTTGTATGGAACTGTTGACTTTACCTGATTGCCTGAAAACTGGTAATATCATACTCTTCAATAACAGGGATAAAACCTCCAACGAACCTAAATCTTACTGTCTGATAAATCTTCTTCCAGCCATGGGAAAGTTTTAAAAAGATGTCTCAATGTGTGCCTAAAATTCATGTTTACAGCAAAAACTTAATAAGCAACACCCAGTCTGGATTTTGAAGTTTACACACAAAACGTCATGGAATTAATTCAGCTCTTACACAAGTCGAAACACAATTAACCAACTTCATTCTGCAATAATATGTCCTGAAAATCAGCTTTTGATTCTTTATGGTGGCCAACAGTTTTACAATCTCTGCATTCCTTGAATAGCCCTCAAAATTTGTTCTCAATTATTCAAGATTATTTCGAAACACTTTGGATATTTAAGAAACTTTGAAAAATTCAAAAACTGTAAATCTCACATAGTAAGTTTCAAGTCTTAGCAATCCATACACCAGGGCAAAACCTAACTAAAGCCTTATGTCTAAAAATTCATAATCAAAAGATCAAGTCTGTGAATACAATCAAGTACCCTGGGTTAACAACGGACAAGAAATTATCCTGGATTCCTCAACTATAAAACATCAAACTTCATAAAATATCAATAACTAACTACCTACACAAATATAACTGGGGCTTAAATCCCCAAATAACACTGATTCTTCTAAAAACAGTCATATGAAAATTGGTAAATTACAAAGCCAAAATTTCGGTATAACCACTGACAGTGTGAAAGATTAAATGTTTAAATTCAATTCAATGGCCATTTACTCTTACTCATTACTCGAGCGTATTATTTACATAAAATATAGCTCTTGATACTTTAGCTAGTACTCTTCCAGTATCAATCAAAGCAGAATTGGAAAGCAATTACATGAAAGTCCTTTAACTTAACCAAGTCGCAGAATTTAAAAGCCAAACCTTTCTGCCATTCAAGTATGAAAAGAAAAATAATCCCAATCTTATTCAACCAGCACTTCACTTCAGCAAAATACAGATAAAATTCCCCATGTCTGATGAAAACTAAAGTAGTTCATCTACAATTGCATATACTGATGGATCAAAAATTGGAAAAAAAAAATATTGGTTAAGCAGTCTATTTTCAAAGTGCCCCTTCAAATATCATCAAAATGGAAAGGTCAACCTCCGTAATAATAATAATGTTTTCCAGGTGAAATAGACATTTTAAAAAATCTCAAATAATTAATCATAAAATCTGACTCCTAAGCAGCTCTTAACTTCCACTAAACTAAATTGGTTTCTGCCATAAATTCTCTTCCTACTTTAATTCCAAATTCCAAAATTCAAATTTCATGGATCAACTGGCATAGTGGCCATTTTGGTAATGATTAGGCAGATAAATTAGCCAAAGGAGCAGCTCTTAATCAAGATGGTATTGAAATCCTCTTTCCATTGCCTCATTCAAATTTAAAATAACAACTAAAACAACTTGCTTCAAAAAATTGGGAAGATTTGTGGAATAATGCTTCACATGGAAGATATACATATGACTTGACACTCTTCCTACAGCCTAGATCTTTGCCAAATATACGTTCTTCATGCTGCATAAATTTAATGAACTTTTACATCCTGAGAATATGTTCAAGATCATTCCATTTGTGAACTTTATAAACTGTTAATAACCTTTTATAACCGTAATAACCCTGAACTCGAAGTTCCTCTAAAATTTTGAGAAATGAAAAATTTTAGATCTTCTTACCAACCAAAAAATTAGTTGCAAATTTATAAAAGAATATGGAGTTTGTGAGGAAGCTTCTATGAAAGAAGGGTAAAATCTGTGAAAGAACATTTAAGAAAAATACTAGGAAAAGCTTTGCTGACATCTAAAGAACTGTCAATGGTTTTAACACACACAGGAGTTATTTTGAATTTTCGTTCACCATCAGTTTTCACTCCATTATTAAAAATAGTTCGACCAAATGAAAGATTTATTAAGATTTAGTGGTCAAACATGTTAGGTAGAAAAAACAATATTTAATGGATCTTGGGAAAGCTCACCAATTAAAGAATTATAACTCTTATGATGGTCTAAGAGATAACGATCTTGTTTTTAAAGAAGGCGAGAATAAGTGCAAACTTCTGTGGAAATGTGACTAATTTTTCCTGGCCATGATGGCAAAGTTCGTTTCTGAGTACTAAACACTGCTGAAGGAACAATAATAAGAAGACCAGTTCAACTGTTTTAATCATTACAACTTTTTTTAAAAAAAGAAAAATCATTATTTCTGAGCCACTGAAGTTTATATATGTTTGCTTTATGCAAGTTTTTTTCTCTTCTAATTTTATATAGTTATGAATGATTTAAATTTCCTGAATTAGTGTCAAAAAATATATTTAACATTCATTTTTCTAGAATTTAAAATAAATGTATGTTTTGAATATATTTTCTACTCACTTTTAATTTATTTTATTGTTCATTTTGTAATTATATGGTATAATATTCATTAACTGATTTGATTGCCATAATTATTGATTGAACAATTTGAATATGAACATATATTTGTTATCATTTGATTAAAATTAATTTAATGATCTAATATTGTACATAATTTTAATAACTGTTAAATTTATCTGAACTCTTGACAGAGTTCAGATGGGGAATGTATGGAAATTGTTTTGATTTATATGGATGGCACTGCCATCACGTATTAGACATGATGTGCTTTTTCACTTCCTCTCACTTCCACAGCAGTCATTTTTCAGTTAGTTTGAATTCAGATTGCATTTGAATATGAACAGTGCTTTGATCAGTTATTAATTTAATTGTTTAGATATTCGATTATTTCAATTTGAACCACCATACTGTAATTAAACTGTACTATATGTTGTATAGCATTACTAAATATTTTTAATTAATGTAAATAAAACGTTTCTTCTTTTTAATGAATCGGTTTGATCCATAATTTATAATAGCAGTGTCATAGAAAAAGGACAAAAATGTCAGATGAGCAAAATTAAGGAAACTTTACAGCTTTTCGCCAATGTTAAAGGCAAAATCATTTCAAAAATCATTTTTCCAAGAAAGCTAAGGACTGTTACAGACCATACAAACCCTGTTATAGTTATCGATACTGACAAAAAAAGACTGATCTCATAACTACTATTTTCAGAAATACTGGTTACTTTAAGAGATGGTCACCAAGAGAAATTTCACAGTAGCTATATTTCACAAGAAATTAAAAATATGCCTACAAAGTACCATTGCACATACTATTTATGATAGCCTCTACTTTGATTATAAATGTTATGAAATTACAAATATAGCACATTTATTGTATACCTTATATCAGTGGTTCATAAACTTTTCTGAATAGCAGCGCCTTTTTTCAATTAAAATTGCCATGGCATCGTACCTTATGTAAAAGTATGACTAATCATAAGTAAGAGATAAAAATAAATAAAACTTGTGTATCTTGATTATTTAACTTTTTTTTTACTTTAAATTAATAATTAATGGATGAGCCTGCAAATTGCTGCACATTTATTTAAATCATGGAATTAAACTGGATATGGTCACCCTCATTTCCTTTTCTGCATTGACCTTTTGCTCTACGCTTTCTTTTAGTTACAGCGACCGCTGAAAGACCTAGCTTCACATAAACACAATGCCAAAAATGGAATGAAAATCCGCTGAGCCTTATCACTTAGAAGCGAATATTCATCTTTTATTGAAATCCAAAATTCAGTCAATTCCAAGCTACCAAATTTTGCTTTCAAACTGTTGTCACAAGATAATTCAATAAGATTCTCTTCTTCTAGACAAGTAAATTCAGAAGGAGCACTAATATTAAACGGATCTTGAATCCATGCAAACCTACTGAAACTTTCATTTTCAAAGTATTTATCAAACGAGATAATTAGCTGTGATAAGTGCCCTTCCAAAATGGTTTTTATATCTTGAGAAAGATCAAGTTCAGTTGACATTAAAAATTGCAGCAACATTAAAAAGATGCATCTTCATTCAATTTCCTTCTCCATAGTTTGAGGGATTTATTATTATTACAAAAGCTGATATTTTTTCGTTGACTTTAAAAGGTGCATGTTTTTTCCTGAAGAGAGATATTAAGAGAATTCAGAGCTTTTCAAAAATGTACCATAAATATGCCAGTTTCATTAAAAAATCGGTATCAGCGAAATCTTCTGAATCTTTACATCTTTCTTCTTTAAGGAAAATAAAAATTTCTTGCCGCAATTCAGAGGTATGTGATAAAGCATTAACGCAAGACAGGCATCGCGCCCTGCTATAGTACAACAAAGATGAGTACTGGCAATACTTTAGTGTGACTGCTACAGTAGAACAAAGACATGTGCTATAGTACAACAAAGACAAGTATTGACAAAAAAGACTGCTATAGTACAACAACTCACAAAGTTTTTTTTAACTTGCTTTCAATGGATTAGATTTTATAAAATTTACCACATTCACTACACATTCTAATACCTGATTCAGTGCAGAACTCATACGCTTTAATGGAAGCACTTCTCTATGAATAATGCAATGGGTCCACAGTGCATTTTGTAATTTGCTTTGAATAAGCGCCTGTAATCATCAATAGCAGACAGAAGACATGGAGCAAGCTCCATCAATACACACCAATGCATTTAGGACAATTCAAATTATTTTCATATATGAATGCATCAAGAATCTCGAACAGATCCTGAGCCTTCCCTCCTACAGTGATACTTTTATATGACCCCCATCCATACAATAAACCTGAACCAAACAACATAATAAGCTTAACTTTAACAACAATACAAAGAAAAGTTCATGTTTTCTTTTTACGGAATGAGCCATGAAAAGGTCATTCTAGCCTTGCATGTGTTCTCAGGTTAGATTGCTGTGAAGTACAGCGCACTGAGAAGATGTGGCATTGCCGTCCGGCATTCACAAGAATATTCTGTGTTGCTGATTTTAATTTTATACAGTGTCACGTAAAAACAAAACACACAAAAAATCCATATATTTTTAGCTTCTCACTTATTTTATTTAGTTTGGCCAAATGTCATGGTTCAATTAATTATGGAGCTTTTACCATATTTCAGGGTGCCCTTATAATGAGGGCACGATGAACAGTTTGGGAACCACTGCCTTAATATTATAGATCCGAGCAACATTATGGGTTTTTCAGATTTCTGAAATATTGGTTTAAGAAACAGATTTCATACAAAATGCAGTTATAAGAAAAATAAAAACATAGTCTATCGAGTTACTTACGTTTTCTATATTGGAAGTTTCGATACCTAAATTAAGGGGGAAGAAAAAAGAAAGGTTCAGTAACCTCTTGAATTAAAAATATTTTTCTCTACATAATTACTATTACATTATTTTTATTTACACACAAAACCATACTCAATAGGCACACCAACTACTGATTTATTAGGCCAAGAATCAGAATATTCTCAAAACTGGCTAGCTCGAAATGCAAGGCCAAATCTTTTTTTTTTTTTTTTTTAAACTCTGCAAAATTTCTCCATTTAATATATATATATGTGTGTGTGTGTGAAATTAATACAGTACAAAGTCCGAGATCTGGACTCGTTGGGTCTTCGACGACTCCAGATTTGGGATTTTTTCGGATATTAGATCATCAGTTTAACTTGTAAGATGAGATGAAGAAATTATAAAATTAAAAATATGAAATTGTGGTTTACGAAATAATGAAGCATTTACGATTTAAAGGGTGCTTAATACTTATTTGCTTAATTTCTTTCAATGTAAGTTGTTTAAGTTGCTTTTTTTAAGCTAATATTTTTTCTTTAATTCTATACACAGATATAATTTCTTATTCAGTAACAAAGTTCCATTGTTCAAGTCCTGTAACTACTGTGTCGAGAATTCTAACTAATTTACCTATCGAAATTTTTTCAGCTTCAGTAACCTTTCTGTCACATTTTTCACTATCAGTAGCGGAATTTTCTGGATCTAGAACTATAAAACTACAGATTTCGCCATTCGCTAATTTATTGATAATTGGAGCATTGTCATTGCAATGAAAATCTTCTATTAAGTCATCTTCATTTATTACTGCTTCTCCACATTTCTTTACAAAATCCATTAAATGGAAAATTTCACCTTTGCTCTGCAATATCTTAAAACCTTCAAATTCAAGGGTATCACTTTCATCTTCCACACCATGAAATATTGCAGCTGGCCATAAGTTATGCCAAGCAGTTTTTAAAGTATCTGGAGACACATCCTCCCACGATCTTGCGATGCTCCATACAGCAGATGTTATGCTAAAATATATAAAAAATTCTTGAATAGTCTTGCAATTATTCAAGAAATTTAACACAGACTTTAAAAATGCTACTTCATATTTGCATTGCAGCGTAAGCATTATTCCGAAATCTATAGCCTGAATGATGGACGTACAATCTGGAGAAAGGAATAATGCAAATACTAACTTCACTAAATACTTCACTAAAATCTTAAATGAAGTATAAGCCGAACAGTTGACTACAATCAGGGCAATTTTTGCGTCATCAGGTAAACCAACCAAATTCTGCTGAGCTTCGCATATGAAATGATTTTCAAATCAATCATTCTTAACCACTTGCGTCATCCATGTTCTTTGTTTGTGCAATATATAACAGGAAACTCTTTACTCCTTTAAATGCTCAAGGTTGTGTATTTTTTCAGATTATGAAAAGTTTACACTTGTGCGTTTCTGTAGCATTTGTGAATGCTAAAATTGTCAGTCACGCTTTGGAATCTTGACACGAATTCGAGCCTTTTCTACAGAGGTTGCCAAGTTATTTTGCGGTACATATTGCCAGAAAAGGCCAATTTCATCAGCACTATAAATATGTTCTGGAGATACCTTTTAACTATTAATGAATTCAATGAATTCATCTGTGAATAATTCAGCAGCTTCAGTAGCAGCTGAAGCTTTTTCACTTGAAATTATTAATTGCCTTATACCATGGCAATTTGTAAATTTGGTTAACCAACCTGTCGAATATGTATTCAGTTTTTAAGTTCATTTCTTAATGAAATGAAATATTTTAGCTTGAGCCATTAACATTTGACACGTCAATGGCACGCGGTCTCACCCATTCAGTTATCACTTTGTCATGATCTTCACTTTTAGCATTATGAAAAATCTTTTTGTTAGTAATTGCGAGTGGGGTGCCTGAAGCCATAAAAAATTCAAAAAGTTCCTTTTTCTGTTTTCTTATGTCATATACAGTTCCCTTTCCAAAGCCTTACTCCTCGAATAACCTTTATGCAGTAATTTGACTTTTTGTTTAATGGACATGAAAACATGCTTTCACTTTGTAGATCCTGTTGCAGCTCCAGAATTAAAAACCCTTTCTACACAATCGAAAGTTGAAACTTTTAACTTTTCAGAAATTTGCTGTAATAAAAACAGCCTGCAAAATATAATTAAGCTGGATCAAATCAGAAAGTTAAGAAACAGCACAATCTGCTATATTGACTGAAATTCCTTGGAATCAATAAAGTATAATTTTAGCTAGCTTAATAGCATCAATTATACATTACTGTCTATATATCATGAGATTGGCGACGAAAAAGTTGTCTCACTACATTTTGTCTTGCTTCTATCATGCAGTGAGACAAATTAAGCCTGGCTGTTTTTTATTATACTTACATCTATTTCTTGCATATGCTTAAGGCTTATTCGAGTCCTGAACAAATAAATTCCCACATATACTTAAGGCTTATCGAGGACCGGCATTAGATATCTTACTGCCTGATGCAGTCTCTGCAGATCCTAAATTCTGTTCCCAAGCACCTTTCTAAGTTCTAAATTTTGTCCATTAATTATGGGTTCCAGTCGTCTCCTTAAATTCTAAAAATATTTTCAGCCCTTAAGTTTGTTGTTTGGGGCTTCTCTAAATTCCAAAAATTGCATCTTCCCTAAATTCTGTCGCCTGGTGTGACAATACAAGCTCTGGCGCCTCTTGTGGATTTATGTAAAAAACAAATCAGTTATTCTTAATTCAACTAGCACTAAATGTTATCTTTTGGTCTATGAGTAGCATTAACAAAATCTATTTTTAGCATATGGAAAGAAATTTTTGTTAAATTTTTCCTCGTCAATATTTCTAGGCACTTAAATCTGAAAATCATTTCCAAGCATCATGTCAACATAAAAGGTTACCGTACTCTTTTTTATTCAATTACTAATATAAGAAAGTGTTTGGACATTGCTGCATGAGTCATTCCTCAAGTTATCATGTGTTGATAAACTTTCGGTGACGAAAGCAAAATGCTTGGTGTCAGGGATATTAATAGGTGTTAAATCAATGATAAATGCTTCTGTCTGAGATGTGCAGCATATGCAGCTATGCAGCTACGGAGATATGCAGATACGGAGGCAAATAAATGATCACACAAATTTATGCCAAATTATTATTTTTTCAATAATGAGGTATTTATTTAGTGCCGAAGGGAAATTACGAATCGGAGCTCTCGACATTTTATTTATGCGAGGGAAAAAATCATGCAAATGCCAGCATTCAAAAAAAAATATTGTTGCCGGTTTTGGAGGTTCGGATTTTAGATCATTCCAGATATTGGACATCCAAATCTCGGACTTTGTACTGTATATGATATATATAACCTATATAATGAAATAAACCTATCAGTCATTGGATTTGAGAGGATTACTGATATCAGTTTCTCACACAATTTATACTATTATACTTTCTAATTTCCTATATAAATGTAAGTATAATGTTACACAAATTTTCTTAATTTATATAAAAGGTTTAACTTATTTAAAATTTATGATTTTATGTCAGTTGCTCTAGTTTAATTTTGAAAATTCAGCTTATCAAATCTAAAAATTCAATTTATTAAGCTCACTAAGGAATCACTGTAGTTCATGGATTATCATGTAATATCCACTATGTTAGAGAACCACATACATCTCACGATGCAACCTTTTTGCTCAAAAGACTGTTGCATATTCTGTGCCAATAAGAAGCAATTATTCTTGATTAACTGAACAGACATTTTACAGAGATCCACCATATGAATTAGCTCCCTACTTACCTAGATCATAATCCGATACAGTGGTTATGAGATACCGTAGAATAAACTCTTAACATCAAGAATCCTGCATCACCATATATATCTGCTTGTTATAGGTTGCCATCTAGTATATATGGGATCAAAACTCTCTTACATGCATATTAACACCTGGTGATACCCATGCATGATACATTCATACCATCTTTATAGTTGAAGTATTACGTAAAGGATGGGAATTTCATAAAGACTGAGAAAGGAACTCTGATTTTTAACATGGTAATTAGAGCATGTTGTTGTTATTTTACCTAGTATTTTCAAAAATTCTATACAAAGGTTTCGAGTCTAGAAAATGGATACAAAATTGGGTCATAGTTAAATTTTTACTCTTCAATAACATAAAATGTTAACAAAGTTACTTCTAGAGATGAGCAACAGCAGTACTTCAAACAGCAACATGTGAAATCTTTTATCACAATTACACTTTAATTTCCTATCTCCTGTCATGTTTATAATTTTGCAAATTCTTTACATTCAAATCCTTGAATTCAATGCTTCATTACCGTGATTCATTTCAATTAATCCTTCGGTGGTTGCAAAATTAATCAATTCTTTCTTCCCAAATACATGTGATATCTGGGAGTCATAAATTTGTAATGCAAGCTTGAATCCACTGTGGTGTCTCACGGGAATGCAAGCTGAGCTTGTTGATGATCATCAAAAAGTTAAATTACAGTTAACATAAACATTACATGTTTTATGCAATTTTCAAGACAGAAGAGAAACATGCTTCAAATAAATCATAAAACAAAGCAACAACCTGTTTTAGGTGTAGATTTTTAGCACAGAAACTATCGATTTTGAGGGTGAACAAAGTCCCTCTTCATCAGGGGCAAAGATATTTACAACTGAAAATCAATTTACGAACATATTTATACCCCAAGGAAGTCCAGATAGACAAGAGAATAGCGCCATCTGTTAAAAGAAATAATAACGAAAATTGAGAAATTAGGATAATAGATATTTAAAAGAATAGCTAGGATTGGTTTAAAATCATTAACTAAACATGGTAAACCTTTGTGAATGTGAAAAGCTTCAAGAAAATCTAACTCTCCAGTGGAAGAAGCTTTCTGAATAATTTTTGCACAAAGTCGAAATTGTGATTAAATTTCCAACTATGATTAGAAATCGAAGACTTGTAAATTTCACCTTTTCGGACATAAAATTCATGTTCCTTAATGAGAAATCGTAATGCTCTTTTGGTTTAGGCAATATATCTCGAACCACACTGACAAGATACGCTATAAATTCTCCAAGAATTTAAATAAGAAATAATATCTTTAAGAACTGAACCATGGATGTTATTGATAGGTGAGAAAATGACTTGAAAAATTGAACATTTGGAGAATTCTTGCAATTTTGTGTCATACTTCCCTTTCATCCTTCTGTCAGTTACAAAATTGCAAGAATTCTCCAGAAGTTCAATTTGCAAGTCGTTTTCTCATCTATCAATAAAATCCATGGTCAGTTCTTAAAGATACTATTTCTGACTTCAATGCTTGGGGAATTTATAGCATATCATGTCAGTGTGGTTCGAGATATATCAACCAAACCAAAAGAGCATTAAGGAACATGAATCTTATGTTCAAAAAAGTGAAATTTGCAAGTCTTCGATTGCTAATCATAGTTGGAAATATAATCACAAATTTCAGCTTCGGGTCTGTAAAAATTATCCAGAAAGCTTCTTCCATTGGAGAATTAGGTTTTCTTGAAGCTTTTCACATTCAAAAAAATTTACCGTGTTTACTTAATGATTTTAATCCAATCCTACCTAACACTTTTAAATCTCTATTATCTTAATTTTTTAATTTTCATTATTATTTCTACTAACAGACGGCGCTACTCTCATCTCTCTTGACTTCCTTAGGTTATAAATATGTTCGTAAAATGATTTTCAGTTGCAGATTTCTTTGCTTCTGATGAAGAGGGACTTTGTTCATCCTCGAAATCGATAGTATCTATGCCTAACACAGGTTGTTGCTTCACTTTTATGATTTATGCAATTTTATTTATAGTTTATACTTTAAATAGAAGTTTTATATACTTAGGTTTTTCATCAAAACTTCTACAGATTCTAATTCTATGCAAATTTTAGGTATTATTTTTACAGTATCATTTCAGTTAATATTTTCTACATATATTTATCACAAACCTGTAATATAGCATAGATATTACAGCTTTTGAAACATTTTTGCACATATATATGCATATAAGTTTATATAGACATAATGAAAAGCAATTAAAATAAAGTGGAAAATATCCCCTTAAGTAATTAAAATTGGTGTTTTCTTATTATTACAGCACCCCTCCTTCTTAAATGTTAAATTGATGCCATGATTATCACAAAGTTCATGCTTACTTCTCATATTGTTACTGCCATTTTTATGTAATTACTTTTAGATGGTATCAGAAGCCTTTTCTTGCCCCAAGAACTTTCACCACATGAACTCTACAAGGTAAAGACTCATACTGATGATGAACCATGCCTTGTCAATTGTTCATTCTCCACTTAGCAGAGGGCCATAGTCTTTCAATATTTTGGATATCAGCAATTGTGTTGGACCAACAAAATTAAATTGATGGTTCACAGTAAAATAGCTCTAACCTGCATTCTCTAGTTGCTCTGTTTTGCAATCTCACCAGTAGTCCGAATAAACCATCAATTCCTCTTGTACATGGCTGATTAATGTGTTGTCTCCCTTTTCTGAAACTGAGTGAGAAGAAATTTACCACTTTCTCAGCATAACTCACCAAATAACCAGTATTGTGGAAGAACACTAGTAGTCTCCCCCCCTTTTTTGCCACATGAAAAGACTGTCACTTATGTCCATAATTTTTTCATAGTGTAATATTTTCTTATTTAAAAAATGTATATATTTATTGTCCTTGATATTGGAGTGGCAAATACCATATTTAGTATCATGTCACCGTTGTTTTAAAGTGTTATTCTGACAGTTTACTACTTTGTAGAAGTGTAAAAGTAAGCTGGAGTGTGATGCTGTAATGCATGGAATTTTTATTTTAAATTATCTAGCCCTATGAACTAAGAATAAAATTTATGTTTTACTAAGAAGCTCATCTGTTATTTCATTATTATACTGTAAAATACGTTACAATGTCATATATTTGTTTATATTTGATTTAGAGAACGCATCTCTCTTATCAACTGTTTCAGTCAAGAGTTGCATTTCATAAAGGTTGAGTTACTTCTTTCATCATTTAATCGTTTCTTTTTTTTGCACAACAGTACATTAAATATTGCACAGTTGTACTTTAATAAACCATATTCTAAGACCACTGAACTAATCATTAAATTTATGCTCTTCCTTCACTTGCAGTTTTTCATGCTAAACCTTCAATATATATGTAAGATAAAAAATATGTAAATCAAAATTATAATTTAAATTAACCCCTAATTCCCTTTAATTCTCTCCCTCTGTCTTAAAAATCGTAATAAATTCTCTGGACTGCGTCATTTCTAGCTCATTCCATTTTGCATGGCCTGTGCAGCGCTGATGACGTAATAATAAAAAACTGAATCTTTCAACTCAAACCAAAACTTTTATCTTTGTGTGCTTCCACATTGGCTAATTAAGCACTTCAGTTGCTCTCTCTTCGCTGCTTGTTCGCTATTTCGTTGTGCGCGCTTTCTATCGCGATACTTTCCAAAATGTAAATGTTCCTGGATAGGAACGACTAGAGTGTCAAGTGACTGTGGCCACGAATGTCAACTGAAAAATAAAAATGGAATTAAAACCGCCTCGACTGCCAAGTTTCTTTATTTTATATAGCTATTATGCATGGACATTGCTCCGTCTTTTCCTTGCATTTTATCATTACATTTTAGTCGACAGGATGGTTACCAGTAGCCCAAGACCTCAATGGGAAAACTTATTCAGCTCTTCGAGTCATCATTTTATGATTAATTCAAAGGCAATGTGAAAGAAGTGAATCGTCAGATTTTTTTTTCAGTGTTTAAAAAATAAACTATCATCCTTCTGCTGTGGTACTTTGCAAGTGCTTCAAAAAATAATCACGAGTAGTACTTACAGAAAGAAAGTAATCTCTCGATAATCCAGAAGTCGAATGTCTAGTAAAAAGGAATATCCAATTTGCTTCGGCCATCTCTCCAATATTTAGAAAAAAAAAGTGCTTTAAATCATCAGTGAATTACCACTTATAGAGATTCAGCATTACAGTGGGTTCAAAGTTGCAGTGGATCTGAGTTTGTGCTTGCAAGCATGTGTGACAGAAAATTATTTGCGCTTTCGCTTTTTCTAATAGCACTTCGTCAATCGACAGCTAAAAAATTGTTATCTTTGTGTGAATTTAAGTCAGGAATGAGACAAAATCATTTAATAAGCTGCGGATTCTATACTTTTCATTTTAATTTTGCTTAAAATTTCAGCAATTTGATTATGCTGTTTTGTAAAACTGTGAAATTCTTGTTCAGTAATTTTTCTAATTTTTCATGAGTAAGTGTCAGCAAATTAAGTAACGAATTTTAAGCTATTTAAATTATTTTTAAGGAAGGATATTAAGGTAAATAATTATATTTTTGAATTGTTGATAACAATTTTTGAGTGAATGAAATAATTTTGAAGCATTAGTATAAAATATGATAAACAAAGAGTGTTTTTCAATAATATTATAGAAATCATAAGTAGTGTGAAATTATGTTAACTAATTTTAAAATTCACGGGTCATAATATGTTCAGATAAACTTTGAAGGCTCCCACTCTTATTTTTTTTCGCATATATAATACTTTTTTTTTTATAATGGAGTGTGGTTAAATTTTCTTTTATCTATTAATGGAATGTTTTAGTGCAGTTCAAAAAGGCCAGTTGCCTTTAAACAAGGAATGGAGGCCTTTATAAGCAACTGCCAAAGCAAACCTTAACCACTCATGATATTTATTACATGAGTCAGTTTAAGTGAATTTGCCCGTAAGATGGATATGTTCGTATTAAGAGAAAGCTGTGGGGTCTTCCAGTTTGTACAAAATTAGTAAATTAGAAATTTCGATAACAATAGTATATTATTTCAAATGATGACTCAAATAAAAAATTAATAAGTTTATAAAATTTTGAAATTTTTTGCGATTTTGTAATGTTAGTGAATGTGTTTGAAATTCTTATTTAAAAAGTTTTAAAAGCCTTCCCTAAATAGATATAATATGAAATTTATTTTCTTATTTTATGCTCACAAAACTATATGGTCCATATTATTATTGTAGAGCAGTGTAATATTTTTATATTTGTTTTTCATTTCATCTAATTTGAAGACTTTTATGGCCATAAGTTAAAAATGTAAACTTTGATAATTATACAATATTAGAGGCCAGTTACCTTTATTAAGGAATGGGGGCTTCTATGTGTAAATTATATGTAAGCATCCCATAGCCATCAGCAAGTTGTCCCACTGATTTGCATTGTAGAGGATTTGCCCATTTTTATCAAAGTTTATTTCGTTATTGTACTGAATTTTGTTACGTACTATGTATTAAGTTCTCAAATTCATTCTACATTGCTTTACAATTAAGAAAATATGGATTATTCTATAAATAATTGATTCAAACTTCCTGAATCTGTAAAAGAAAATTGTGGATTTTATATTGGGAATATCAATTATTATGAAAGACTATCAAGCTAAGAACTGCAAAATATTATGTTTGACATTCAAGCAAGGATTTTACAGAACTGTGAACTTTCCAGTATTTCTTGAAAAAATTAGGTGAAAAAATTCAATGATTTTACAGAAAAATGAGCTTGCAGACTTTCAATTTGCATTTATCGCGAAAAAAAAGATATTTACAAGATCTGTTATGTTAAAAAATTATTTAGGTCAAAAATCTATAATTTTGTTTTCCACTATTGTGTTTTCCTTTCTTTTGCTACTGCTGTAATGTTTTTTCTAAAACGGCTTTTCTGTCGCCGCGCCTTTTTCTGTTTGAAGAGGGGATATGTAAGATAAAAAATATGTAAATCAAAATTATAATTTAAATTAACCCCTAATTTTCTTTAATTCTCTCTCCCTGTTTTAAAAATCGTAATAAATTCTCTGGACTGCGTCATTTCTAGCTCATTCCATTTTGCATGGCCTGCACAGTGCTGATGACGTAATAATTAGAAACTGAATCTTTCAACTCCAACCAAAATTTTTATCTTCGTGTGCTTCCATATTGGCTAACTAAGCACTTCAGTTGCTCTCTCTTTGCTGCTTGTTCGCTATTTCGTTGTGCACGCTTTCTATCGCGATACTTTCCAAAATGTAAATGTTCCTGAATAGGAACGACTAGAGTGTCAAGTGACTGTGGCCACGAACGTCAACTGAAAAATAAAAATGGAATTAAAACCGCCTCGACTGCCAAGTTTCTTTATTTTATATAGCTATTATGAATGGACGCTGCTCCATCTTTTCCTTGCATTTTATTATTACATATATATATATTGATATATAGTTTTATTGAATGGCCATTTACGCATATTTGAATGCAATATAAAATGCATCATTCTTGGAAGAACTAAATAGCATCTTTCTCATTTCCTTATAAATAAAGCCCTTTATTTATTTATTTATTTTGAAGAACATAACATATCAAATACTCAGAACTCTTTTCATGATGAGAGAAATACGAGAGACTGTGAACTGTTATTATTTATAGTAAAAAAGAAAATATGATAACATGTGGTTTACTTGAAGCTCTGCTCATTATAAGCAAGCTATAAATGATATGCATTAAAGCTGCCAGCCATTTGAAGATGGTTTACAATGGCAATTTTTTACTGATAATGTTGGGGCTTTGTAAAAAATAGGGAACTGTGATAATAATGAAGTAAAAAAAAAATAAATTGTTATATTTTTCATGTTTAATGAAAAGTAGTATTTTGAAAAATCACCTGAATTTATCTTTAAATGAAGTAAACTATGTTGCTACACAAAATTTATACATTATATACATTTTTAAAACATAGCAAAATCTGTGCAAAATTTGAATATCAAAAACGTTTTTAAAAATAATTCATTATAAGATTTTACAAAATATAAAGATGCAATTTCTTACACTTTTTGTGGTGCAACAAAAAGACTGAACATTTGCCACAAAGCAAATTCAAAATCCATATGCTTGAAATAGATCAACCTGCGCAAAAATTTGGATCGCTTGGCTACAGCAGTATTTCCACCATGGTATTTTGGAATAGGTGAAGGTAAAGGTGAACTGCTACCACTAGCAGACATAGAAAACGACTTTTCTGAATAACCAGACATTCCTATAAAATATTTTTTAAAATTATAAATTAACATTATTTGCTAATCAAACCATATACATGATATGACACAATTATTAATGACTTCAGTTATACAGAATATCAGTCACAGCATGTCTTTATAGAGTTAAATTTGTAAATTTAATACTTTCACAAGAAACTATTGCTAAAATTTTATGTGAAAAATTTCATTTTCTAACAATAACATTAAGATACAAGTCATGTGTTATTTTAAAATACACCCACACAAATAAAACTTAGAACTGCTGTCATAAATTTGGAAGTTTTATCAGAATGCATTCTTAAGAAAGGAAGAAGAAAGAAATTATGAATATGCTATATCAAAAGAATATTTGGTATTTTAGGATTACCTGCAACCTCCCTCTGAAAAGCCACCAACCATTTTTGACTAACTTTTTGCTAAAATAAAAACTGCAGAAACTCACTATCTCTCTCAACTTAGCTTCATGCATACTGTCATTCTTCCCATAAACACAGTGATCTCTTTTCATACCCCCCACCCCAAAAAACAGAGAATTGCACAAATATCCATAACATTTCATTGTTTATGACATACAACTTCACAGAATGAGAATTTTTGTATTCTCTACAGTTAAGGAAAATGCCATATTTCTGAAGGAATGCTTTCTTTTTCATCAGTTTGCAAATTCCCCTTTTCCAATCAAGGAAGGAATCAATAACGAAGTACTTAGGCATGAAGCCTTTACCTCCATATCATCAAAGAATTAAAAATTTACTTCAAAAGAAGGGTTCATCAAATAGGGTAAAAATTTTGAAAGTTAAGTTAAATAATTTAAAAGAATTGCCTTCTACAGTGGAAAAAGGTTAAAACATTGAAGGGCCTTTTTATAAATTTTATGTCGAAATTTAACAACCAATATCAATTTTGCAGGGATAGAATCATCTAATTTAGTATAGAAATATAAAAGTTAGAATTCCTTGGTCTTTGAGCTTCTTTGTGGTATAAACAAACATGTGGACAGAACCATCCACGAAGGTCAATGACTTCACACTGCAAGCGCTTCGGGTCTGGGGAGGAGGGGGAAAACTTGTTAGGTGAGCTGAATAAAAGGAATCTGTGATCAGCTAACTAAGAAGAATAGCAGTCAAATTTTGCTTGCAACATTAGTGTTTTTAAAAGGCCATGGTAGAAGAACAATTTAGGAAAAGTATAAGGTATTTCTCCTGCCTTCTTAGCATGCCTTCGAGGTGTAGTGGTCAGCACGCTCAATGCGCATTCGAGAGGTCTGTGTTTCGAATCCTGGTGAGGACATTGCTCATTTTTCAATACCTCCTGCTTCAAAATATCCTGATGACTCTATAAGGGAACTGTCCTTTTAGGAAAGGAGAAAGAGTCCTTAAATGCAGTCATGTGCTACAGTGAATGGCTCTTACATAGAACTTGTTTCACTGCTTAACGCCCTTTTCATTCGAGACTCCCGTTATAATTCCTTATGGGGGGGAAGAATGAACTAAATGAAACAAAAACAAACACTAATGACAGATGAATTTGCAGGTGAATATCAGGACTAATCTGCTATGTGCATGTGAATACTTTGGTAGCCGCATAAATACATTTTGGCAGCACAGCATGCTCACTTTATTTCTCAAACATAAACTTTCTTCATCAGACAAGCTGACATCATTTCTAGTACCAGAAATATATTATGTTGCAGACCTCAGAATTCAGTTTTGGGCCCAACACTCAACTACATTATATATGTTAATGACTTGCCTGACTTCAGGACTGATCACAATGGCTTACTCGCCTGCTATGAAGATGAAATGGCGATATTCATTAAATCACGTCGGCCTGATCATGCAATAGCTAAACTCCAAGAAAAGATCTCAAATAGAGCAGTGGTGTGGTAGATGAAAAACTAGCATTCAAACAGAAAAATCACAAGTCCTACCATAAGAAAATATCATTGCAAAGATGAAATCCGAAATAACATCATTCTCTTCCAAGAAGGTCCAAGACTGAATCCCGCTAATTACCTAGACATCACTCTTAACTAGCCTTTTAAGTGATCCACACACATTTCCAAACTCCATAGCAAGGCACTTGGAATCACAATTTAAATTTAACCCACTTTTCAAAAATCAATTGCTCTCATTATACAGAAAGAAATTATACAGGAAGAAATAAATTTACATCTTGGTTATCAGACTAATTTTATATTCGCATTTCCCATATGGACAAATGCAAGTGAAAAGGCATCCTGGTACTTCAGAGTTCTATGAACGAGATTCTCAGAATCATTACTAGAACTCCTTACTATGTCAGAAACAGCAGTATTCATGCAGACTTGAAGACCCATTCAGTCAACTATTTCCATCATCCAAGTTGTCTTTGATAACATCTCTCACAACAATAACCCTGTGGATTCTACAACTGTTCTAGACTACGAGATTCTTGATAATGTCTGCCAAATGTCAGGTTGACTGTCAACCAATTACATTGTTGCTATGAAAAAAAAAAAGTCAAATTCAGGCCATCTTACATTGAGGTATTATAAGTTATTTCCAGAACTTATTGATTAGCACCATCACATTAGACAAAGTTCCATAATAAATTGACAGGTCATCTGCATACTTGCTCTACATATTTTAGTTTTCCTGACCTAGAAATTAAATTTCTGTTATAGTGAACACACCATGTGACTAGCTAGTAAAGCCTGATTAGACACTAAAGAACGTTTTTTGTCTTTGCATAATTTCTCAGGACATGAAATTGTATTTTTTCTACTGTATGAATTGTGAACCGCATTGGAGAAACTGTACATAATTTCTGTATAATTTTGATATGCCACATGAGCATATCCTGCAGATATTTTATTGAATTCGACTCTCGATACTGCAGTTCTGACATTGTAAGCGAACATGTGACTGCAAGCAAATATTTTGGACAAATCTCATTTCTGCATAGAAAAAGACAGTTTTTCAGAACACTCTTAGACAAGAAAACAATGAGAACCACACAACCCCCCCTTCTTTTTTCCTTGTTTCTTTTAACTCCTGCCCCTAAAGATTATCCACAAGGACTATCAAGACCAAGGCTCTTTATGAGATTCCTTGAGGCTCTGGTTAGAGTGGGAAAAATTATTACTGTACATTGGAATAACCATCAAAGCATGCAACATTTTGATTACTTTTCAGGGGTAATACAGAAAAATACAAAATAGCGAATATTTTAATAGATTAGTTACTTGAATGAGTTTGGGCACAAGAAGCTTGCATTCAAAAAAGGTACCCGAATATACATATTTAATTATGTGTAAAATAAAAATATATGCATTTTTTTATTTTGTTAGATAAATATTTACAATTATTTTAAAAAAAACAGTTTAAACATTATCAAAAAACACACTTTAATGTACTTACCTGGATTAAGGCAATTAGCAAGCAGATGAATTCTATCTAAATTACAAAAAAAAAAAAAAAATAAAATAAAATAAAATAACTGTGATCATGTTAGCAAAAATTATAATAGCAAATTAATGAATCCAGAAATGATATTCACTGTACAAAAAATAAACAAAATATAAAAGAAAGTTCTACATAAGAAAATTTGGCCAAGTTGGCTCTGATCACAGAAATAAGATTTGGATAATACTTCTAATCACACAATTAAAAATCTCTCTGTTAGACTAATTCTTTTATCTTGTAATTTTGGTTAACTCCATGCTAGGATTAAAATATTTTACTACCAGCTGGATGAACACTTATGTCATTCTCATTCTAAAATCAGGACAGAATCCTAAGACCCCTCAAAATTACCAACCAATCAGCCTCCTGTCTTCATTTTGCAACATTTATAAAAATATGTTGCTTAGATACCTGAATAATTTCTGCCAACAGTGCAACATTTTGATTCTGCAATAATTTGGCTTTTGCACTCAACATTTCACTCAGGCCGAGCTGCTGGAGTGGCTGAAATTATTTTCACAAGCTCTTGCAATGGAAAGCCAACTGCTGTTTATTTAGACAAAGTTAAACTTTTCGACATGTGGTGGCATATCAATCTTTTACATGCGACTTCGTATTTCAGCTGACTTTTTGCATCTAATGCACTCCTACATCACTAATTTCCATTTCTCTGTTAGAGTGAATTACACATTCTCTAGCCTCTGCTGCTGTGCCTCAAGATAGTTTACTTGACCCAAACTTGTATGTCAATGAATTACCACAAACACCAAGTGTTAATCTTGCTCTTCATTAGGATAACACAGACACCTCTCAACACTTTTCACTGCCCCTCACATTTCCAGCAGTACCTGTCACATTTAGAGACCTAGCTCATTGACCGGAAAATCAAAATTAATATCGCCAAGTGTGCCACCACTATATTCTCCAGAAAGAGGAATATCCACAGTCAACTTCAACCACTAAAGATCTATGAAGAAGAAGTAACTTGTGTGGAATCTTACAAGTACCTAGGAGTACATCTGGATGCCAAACTTCTCTGGAGGATCCACATCAACTATGCACTCTCCAAAGCCAGAAAGAAAATGTACACACCCAACTTATGAAGCTCATTTCAAGCTATAGTCATCTCTCTCTCTAAAGAATAAACTACTCCACAATCTAACCCATCCTCACCTACACAGCTTCCATCTGGTTAACTGCAGCCAACTCTCATCTGAAGAAAATTCAAATCAGTTATAGTATATTTATGGGTGTCCCTTGGATTATTGACAAGCTGTTGTTTCATTTATTGGCAAGTTGTTTCATGTATGGTAACCTGAATAGTTGAATGTTATGGAAACCCTATTACAATGTAATCGGTTGCATGATTGCAATGAACTTGAATGATGGGAAAAGATTTGTAAAGGCTAGTGTGATGGATGCTGAATAGGAAGTACAATGGTTATTTTGTGGTTTATATGGTAAAATGGCTGAATGTGGTAAGATAAATTTGAATTTCTGTACAATTTGGAATGAAAGGGAAAAAAAACATTAATTAACTAGTGTGTACATGATGGTTTACTTAGTAGCCATTATAAGTGTCCTTTTTGTAGGAAGGAAATGCATATGGTCAAACGTCGAAGGGGTAAAAATATATTTATGGGTGCCCCTTGGCAAAAATTGGCGATTTTTGGCAGTAAATGGACACCGAGTTTCTGCAGTTCTTGTTATTTTGGCTTTATGTAGCGGTGATTTTTGCACCAAAAATCACCACTACACAGCCAAAATAACAAGTCAAAGAACTGAACGAACTCAGTAGCCATGTACACATTGAATTATTTTCACTTGAAAAAATTGAACAAACTCAGCTTTGCACACTGACCTGACTTTGTCCATGTACACATCGATCTATTTTCACTTAAAATTCGAAGGAGCACCCAATTCTACACTAGAGACAAGCAAAAAATATGTAATCTCAATAAACTGCATTTTAAGTCAAACAATGAAATAACATAAAAAAGCACTATGCACTACTATTGCATCTACGCACTACATAAAGGAAATATCCAGTCACCTTATTTAGAAATTTCTGTGTCTTCAGTCTGGGGCACACAAAATTCCTTAACAGCATCTAAAAACTTTCCTCAGACCGTGTTTCCTTTATAATAGAATGGTTTACATGGTAACTATTTGAACCTTTCTTGTGACAAACCCATTCAAAGCGATCTGAACGATTTTTATGTTCGACCATACGCATTCCTTTGTACAACAAATATCCAACAAAATTTCTTTTCTTCTGTCCTCAACCACTTCAAAAAAAAACCTTCCACTCTTATTCTATACCACCAAACACCCACTTTACCACTGTCAGCCATTTTACAATGCAAAGCACACAATACGCGACGTACTTCCTAACTGACATCCAACAAATATTTTCCCATCAGTCAAATTCCCCTCAATCGCGCAGCCAATTATGTCATAATAGGTTTCCATAACATTCAACTACTCAGGTGACCATAAATGAAACCACAGCTTGGCAATAATCCAAGGAGAACCCTTAAATATAGGCTAACCCATTAGAGGATACTGGCACTACGGAGGATATTTTTTACTCTTACTTTTGTGAATTTATGTGGAGACGCCAGTATACAGATTCTAGTTCAGATAATTTTAGGAAGTTTTTTTGATGCTCTTAAGGAATTCTGATTGACTGAAGACAGGAAAATTTCTAAATGAGGTAAGTGGATATTTTCTTTGTGTAGTGCTAAAATTAATTTCTTTTTTTATGTTATTTCACTGTTTGATTTTAAATGTAGTTTATTGAAGTTATATATTTTTTGTTTGGATCCAGTGTAGAATTGGCTGCTTTTTTGATTTTTAAGTGAAAATAGATTGATGTGTACATGGACAAAGTGAAGGGTGTGCACAATGGCAAGTTTGTGCAATTCTCTGATTTCTTTTTCAGTGAAAATAAGTCAATGTGTACATGGATATCGAGTTTGTGCAATCCTTTGATTTGTCATTTTGAATTTGTGTAGGGGCGATTTTTGGAGCAAAAAATTGCCGCTACGCAAAGCCAAAATAACAAGAATTGCACAAACTCAGTGTCCATGTACCACCAAAAACCACCAAGGGGCATCCATAAATATATTTTTACCCTCAAGTCTTCCAAAACATTACACTCTGGATACTCTCCAATGCTTGTTGGTATATACAGAATAAAGTGTTCCATTCTGACTTCCAGAAACACTTAGACAACAATTTTGGGCAAAATTTGGCTTAATTCTTCCAGGGTATTTTGCAGATAAATAATCCTATCTTGCATGTAATTCTTGCTCATAATCCGACAGATCCAGCTCTGCCTAGCGAGCTAAGTCTGTCACGGACAGACCTTTCAACATCTTCCATTGGAAGAGAAAAAAGGGCTTGCTTCCTTGACTAGAATTACTATCAAAACTACCAGCACTTCACAGATCTAAGGTGGTAACCTAATGAATTATTCCTCCTCCAGCTAGACATAATCTAGCCCAGCTCTCAGTATTTCTCCCATGCTACAGACAGGATTCAACCTTAATCTTTACCTAAGATTTTTCTTAGACATACCATGCCAGACAACTTAAAATTTAAATTCTTAATTTTGACTAACAATTAATTTTAATTTAACTTTTTCCAATAATCAACTTTTACTTAAATTTGCAAATTAGCACTCTTAATTCCTATTTGATTTTATCTTAACTTTTAATTTAATAATTTTTATCTTAATATTATCTTGTTCATTTATTTAAACCAAATAAATCTTCCTTGAACTCTAAACATTCATGTTATTTTAATTTTTTCATTCAATTTATTTATACTCCAGAAACATTCATTTTCTGCAGAATAGCGAACTCCCCACAAGTCTGTTTTTCAAGTTCATTGACCTTTTCACTTTTCTTAAGACCACCAATCAAAGCATTAGAGAAACCTCAGGTTCACTGTGATACCTTACCTTTCCTGAAGACTGGTTCACGGCTCTTCCTTTCAGCTTGTTTCCATAACAACCTTTTACATGGCACGCACCAGTTATTAACCCACTTTAGACTTCTGTTCATGTGTCTCACTGCAGGAGACAACTGCTTCTTTGCTGGTGCTTGCTGCTCTTGTCCACTGGAGACCTCTTATCTAATTTCTTCTTTAACCACTAAAAGTGTTTTTCTCATCTTTTAGCTAATGCTTGTCTCCTATTTATTTCGATTTCATTTTGATGAGGAGGAGGTTCTTGTAATGCTTTACAAAGTTACTCTGTAACCAATATGGCTTGGTCGTAGGTCTGACATAAGAGTTTGCCTGATCTTCATTATTTAATACATTGCTGTTTTGGCATAGTTTGGGCACCAACAACATGGATTAAAATTTCAAACTTATTTTAAGTATACTGGTTATCATAAATTAAGGAAAAATCATAAAAATAGAGATAACTCCCTCAAAAAAAAGCCAAACCATGTAAAATTTGAATATGTTGCAAAGCAAGAGTAGCTGAGTAAAACTGCAATATGCAAATTAATGGCACTGCACTCGGAATACATCATCTGCGAGAAGCATAAAAGTCCATGTTTGAGAACAAACCCACATATTTCACTGTGATAGTGACATCAGAAATCTGAGATAGCCGATTTGTAACAATGACCTCCAGGCAATATTTGTCTGCAGAACTACGATGGAGAGCTATTGGGAGTCTAGAGGCAGGACAAAGTCAAACAAGTGGCCAGATGGCTAAATGTGAGTCCTCCTGTAGTTCATAGACTTTGGAGGCAATTTCAAACCACAGATTTGGCATCCGGGAGGTTCAGCCAAGGACAGCCAACTGCTATGATGAGCGCCAATGACCGATATTTGACATTATGTACACGCAGGAATAGAACCGCTACTCCGGCTCTTTTTAGATCCCCACTTGGTGCAGCCACCGGAAGGTTGGTGTCAACGTCAACTGTGCATAAAAGGCTTCACAAACGTGGTCTGTATGTGAGGCGACCAGCCATTTGCGTGCCGCTCAAGTCATGCCATAGAAGGGGCCATTTGCAGAGGGCACAACAACATGTCCACTGGATGCCTGATCAATGGAGGGCTGTTCTCTTTACGGATGAGTCCAGGTTTAGTCTAGAAAGCGATAGTAGGTGTTATTTGACATGGGAGAACCTGGAACCTATTATTATCCATGAAAGAGATGCATACGGAAGAGGCAGTGTCTGTGTTTGGGGTAGCATTTGGGTGGATGCACAGACCTCCATGTCTTTCCAAGGGGAACTGTGAATGCTCAGATTTATAGAGATGACATCCTTGATGCTTATATGCGTCCATATGCCGGGGCAATAGGTGACGCTTTCCTGTTACAGAGCGACAACGCAAGACCACACAGGGCTCACACTGCAGATGATTATCTTCAACAGGAAATAATTATGCACGTGAAGTGGCCAGTTCGATCCCCGGACTTGAATCATATCGAGCACATTTGGGAGATGTCTAGCTGCTCTCAATCCGGCCCCTCAAACCCTTGCCGCACTTGCAACTGCTTTGCAAGAGCAATGGCTCTCACTTCCTATGGAACTAATAGACCGCATAATTGAATGCATCACACAACGCTGTATGTGCTGTATTGCTTCTAGAAGCGATCATATTCCATATTGAAGTTGCTTTTCCTATAGCAAACTGGCACCTTCGATTTGTTCATTTTATACTTGTGGTAATTTCTATACTACTATAATTGTCTGGTAATTTCTTTTTATGTTATTTAATACCTTACTATGTGTTGCATATTGTGGGTAAGTTTGACAAAATTCTGCATGTAACTTTTTCAGTAATTGTGATTTCCCTTAATTTATGATAACCAGTGTATATATTCTATAATATGTTTGGATACAGGAAAATATAATTACTATTTCTGAAGTATTGATCTTCACTCCTTATCAAATCAAAAACTGAATTATTAATTTATATAAACAAAACCATCTCTGAAATTCAACGATGATTTTGCTAGATGAAGTTTCAAAGATGATTTTGCTAATGTGGTTTTTATTTATTTATTTATAGTGTTACAGGTTAAAATTCAGTAATACAATTCATAAAATTTTTCTTTCTCAGAAAGAAATATAGTTTTTTCGCGTATGTTTCCCTCTCTTTCTTCACTAGAACTATTGCTCAAAAATAATCAAGAGCTGTGTAATTATTTGAATGAAGTTTGGGAAAAAAGTTCCTCTTAAAAGATCTTCTAATCTTAAATTCCAGATTGTTAAAAATAAAAAATAAATAAATAAATAAATAAAAATAAATAAAGAGATGAAAAGGAATTTGGATTAAAAAATTGAAATTTTCTGACAAAAATTTAGAACATTTTGAAATTTTGGTAAGCGAAAAAAAATAATACTTCTTTGCTAAATATAAACTTTGTTTTTATCAAATTCATTTGTATTAGTAATTAATATTTAGCACTAATAAGTTTGGTGGATCTTTGGAATATGGTAACAGATGATTTGGAGACAGATTGCTACTGTGAATTTGGTGATGATCAGCTATAATCTAATGTACAACAACCTACATTAAATAAATTCCTTGTTTTAAGCAATTAAGATATATATTTTTAATTACTTTTTAATAACTTTACCTAAGTATTTTGTTGTGCATTATGCTTTATAGCCTTTTTTTGTTATTTCTTTTAGTTTATTTAATTATATTTACATACATATTTTCTACTTGGAAAAGAATACATATGGCATATATATATAACTACACATAAATATACAGATTTTTTATTGATAAAGACAACAGTGGCCCATCTGTTTGGTGCCTTCATAAAGAATAATCTTTGCTTCCAGCCTTAATAATGGCCGACACCTACAAATGGCTAGAGCCCACTATCAGAATATATATATTTATATATATTTACGATTTAAAAATATGCTGGAAATTTATTGAAAAATCAAACTTAACTGAAAAAAACTGGCATTATCTTTTTGA
>KK112870.1:89358-121114 GCA_000611955.2 Stegodyphus mimosarum
TTTTTTTTTTTTTTTTGTCCCATAGCTGCACTTCTCCATTAAAATTTTCTTCCATACTCTCATAATATTTCTAACATTTTCTGTATTCTTATTTCTATCATTTTAACCATTTTGCTTTGTGCCATTGGTATGCTGGAAAAAGAATGATATTTATTTGTGTCATTTATTGAACTAGTATATTTTGCTGTATATTCAGGGTTCAAATTCAGCCAGAGCTCAGGTGCTACTTCTTAGATTTTGAAAAATATTGTAATTCTAGCAGAAATCCCAAATAAGAGGAAGTATGCTATTTTGTTTTATTTTTAAATTACTTACAAGTAATTTAATTTATTAAATTTGTATTTATCACTTTATATCTTACTTAATTTTAATTATTTATTTATTTAAATTAACTAAATCTTCATTAAACTTTAAACATTCATGTTATTTTAATTTTTACATTAAACTCTCTAAATTATTTGTACTTTAGAAATGTTCATTTTCTGCAAAATAGCGAACTTCCCACAAGTCTGTTCTTTAGTTTGTTGACATTTTCCCAGGACCATCATTTGCGAAACCGCAGGTTCTCTGTGATAACTTACATTTCCCGAAGACCGGTTCACCACTCACTTTCCCAGCAGCCTTGCATGTGATGTGTACCAATTCTTAAGCCATTTTAGACTTTTGTTCACATGCCTCACCACAGGAGGCAGTTGCTTTTTTTAACCCCTAAAGGTGTCTCTTTCACCCTTTAGCTAATCCTAATTTCTCTATTTCGATGATGTGGAAGTTATTGTAATATTTTACAAAAGTACTCTGTAAACATGCCATAGTCGTAGGTCAGAAATAAAAGTTGCCTAATCTTCAGTATTTAATATATTGCTAAGATTGATCAGTGACAACAGAGATTAAAATTTTTATTTTAAGTATGTATTCATTCTACTGGACGTTTAGATGTAGGAAAATATAATCATTATTTCTAAAGTATTGACCTTTAGTCCCAATCAAATCAAAAACTGATTTGTTTATTTACATTAGCAAAACCGTCTCTGAAACTCGTACATTTCAAGGATGATTTTGCTAATGATAGTTTTTGTTTATTTCTTTACCTTTAATAATAAGGATAAATACAGGATAAAATTCAGTAACTCAATTCATGAAATTTTACTTTCTCAGAAAGAAATATAGTATCTTCTCGTATATCTCTCTTTTTCCTGACTAGTATTTTAGTCCAAAAATCAAGAAGGGTATAATTATTTGTATTAAGTTTTGGGAAAAAGTTCCTCTTAAAAGATCTTCTAATCTTAAATTTCAGATTGGTTTGGAAAAAAAAATAGAACTTATTTCATATAAAGATTGAATCAGTTAGAAAGAAAGAAATCAGTTAAAAATCAGCTGTGCTAGAAATAAATTTAAAAAACTGCTGAATAGGAAGCTTTTGGATTACAAAAAGGAAATTTTAGAAACATTTTGACATTTTGTTAAGTGAAAAAATAGTACTTCTTTGTTAACTTTGTTTTTATCTCGTTTAACTATCTATATTATAATTATATATTATAACATAGTTTAACTGTCTATATATTAATAATTAATATTTAACACTAATAAATTTGGTGATCTTTGAAATATGGTAGTAGGTGATTTGGAGATGGTTTTTATGTTCATAAAGATTGCTAACTGTGAGTTTGGAGATGATCAGCAGTAATCTAATGTAGGTGAAAATGCGCTTTAGCCCACTGCTTGGCGATGTTTTGAAAATCGCCAATTCGGCGCATTTCTGCGAAACGTCTTTGCAATTGCAACCTTCCCGACACGCTCCGCGAAAACCTATTGTAAACAAAACATAGAATTCTAAAGCATAAACTAGTATGGAAACTGTTGTCACAAAAAGATAATAAAATAATATGCAAAACGAACATTATGATCATTAAAATATTTGTCAGTTAGGTTTAAATTAATTATTTACATTTTATGTTGTAATACTTACATATTTTATGCCGTTACATAACCTTCCCGACACACTCCGCGGAAACGTAACCAAAATGGCATCGAAGAAAGAAGGAATTTTTTTTAAAAGGGCATTAAAATTACAAACGATACCATGTACACACCGTTCCGTTTTAACTTAAAAAAAAAACTGCGAATTGCACAATGTAGGCAACGTACACAAATGAACAAAATAAGCTAAAATAACGAAAATAAATTACAAGAAAATGCCATGTGCACAGCGTTCCTTTTAAACTTAAAAAAAAAACTTCAGCGAATTGCACAATGCAGGCAACGTACAAACAGTCAGCCATGTTGGCGGATATACGGAGTTACCCATGTTGGCGCGTTTATTGCTCATTCAAAAACAATCGCCGCCATGCAGTGGGCCAAAGCGCATTCCAACCCTAATGTACAACAAACTATATCAAATAAATTCTGTGTTTTATGTAATTAAGATATACATTTTTAACCACTTTTTATTAATTTTATGTATGTATCTTTTTGTGCATTATGCTTTATAGCATTTTGTAATTTCTTTTAAAGTTTATTTAATTATATATATGTATTTTCTTCTTGAAAAACAATACATATGTGATAAATAAGTATCGATATACATAAATATATATATCTTTTATATATAAAGCATTTTTATATATGCTTTGCCTGTGATTTCAGGGGTTTTCTGTAATTTAGCTGCATTGTTCTTCGAATTATGCTAGACCTTTTTTAAACTTCATGCATATAAATTTATCTTTGAGATAAGATCTGTACATATTTGTTCCTCTGTTTCAGTGAAAATTTTAGTAATGATTTCAGCCGATAGACATCGTGAAAATATTTTAATATATATTTAAACCCATTTCAAAACTAAAGATATTTTCACTCAGCTGAAAAACATAGAAAGAAGGTTAGAAAATTCTGTTGGGAATGTAATTCGGCTGAGAATGAAAAAAAGCAGGATTGGTATTTGTTCTCCCATTTCAGAGAAAAATTTCAATTGCATTTAGAAAGATATTAACACATATTTTCATCCCTTTTGCACAGATAAAGCATTTTTATTGAGCTGAAGTGGTAACAAAATGGAAAAACTCATGCAGAATGTAATTTGCTGGAGTATGAAAACAGGAGAAAAATATGGTATAAAAAATGTATGCAATAAAAAGCATGGGTTAGTGTTCTTTGATTAAGTATCAAATTTTCATCAAGTTACCATAAGTTTAATAAGTTTTTCACATGATTTGCAAAAAATTTGTATTATCTTCATCTAATAGACTATTGTTCAAGAGACTGAAAACATATATTCTGATTACCGAAAGCAATAAATATAGGTGTAGGTAGTGAAAATTAAAGTTTCTCATATATCTATTTGTTTATTACTTCGTATTTTTTTCTGCAAGAAGAGCACATTCGAGAATCTGCGAAAATAGCATATGCAAAACAGGACTGCATCACCAAATATCACGATTAAAAAAAGCACACCTATCTCTCTATATAGCAGCTAATTTTTTATCATTACGTATTTTAGCCAAGAAGATTCATATATATTAAAAAAATATATTCTTTGTTCAAGACCTTCTCTATTAGCTGCACATGCGCCTGTGTGGTGATAGCTGTAAGGAGGCTGGCTTGCATCCATGTGTCAGCCGATAAATGGCAACTCTAAGGAGAAGTGCTGAGGAAGAGGGGTTAGGGGTTATTCAATTACGGGAAAGCACACGAGGGCTATCTGCTTAAGGGAAGGGATGCCTTCGTGGAGGACTTTCTAAGGAAAACTGGCTCGTATACACGTTACACATGGGGAAAACCACGAAAACGCCCATGCAGCCAGCCCGTTCGTGGGATTCGAACCTCGGACCGAACTACCAGTGTTCAGCGTCTTTACTGCTCGGCCGCTGGTGGGCCTGATGCTGAGGAAGAATAGAGACCGCCTGTCGAGGAGTACTAGGCATATGTCCTGAAATAAAGATTAATTTTTATTGTGTATTATATGTAATTAAGACTTTGATTAATGCATTGAGAATGCTTAATGTGATATGAATAACAAGGATCGGGTAGATACCACTATGATTTCTACGTTGGTAACATCTTGTGAAAACTTCACAAGTACTTCCGTATTTGACCACTCGCCATCTCATCATCTTCTAAACCAGAATGTATAGACTACATCGATTTTCAACCTCCAGATCACAGATGAGTAGTAATTATAGACCACTTTATAATTTGCTTTCTACTTATTATTCATGTTTCATTTTCTTTAATTGAATTTTTACGTTTGTTTTACCTTGCACGATGTCTGATGTACATGCCGTTCCAAATTCTGGTTTACAACCAATCAGACCCAGCCTTATGGTTTATTATGTGTGAAAATATGTTTGCTCTTGCCACCCAAAACCTATCACAGAATCAATTTATGAATATAATTGTGCAGGTGCTCATCTTGCTTCAGATATTGCATCATTAGTTTGGGATTTACTTGTGAAACCAGATCCTGCTGATCTTTATACAGAGCTCAAAACTAAGTTAATAAATTGATCAGGAGAATAATTTCAGCAAGAAATTCGCCAGTTATTATCTGGAGAGGAATTAGGCTATCGAAAACCTTCAGATTTGCTTAAGAATATGAAACAACGAGCGAATCCTTGAATGTTCCCAATAACTTAATATTAGAATTATTCCTTCAGCATTTACCTTCTGTACTTCAGTCTATTTTGGCAGTGGTTTGTGGTTTAACCTTAGATAAAGCTTCGAAAATCGCTAACAAAATCTTAGAAGTAAATCCAACCTCAGAGACTTGTGTCATTTCTCGTACACTCGATCAGTCTTTTGAGGATAAATTATTTACAGAAAAGAAAAATTAAACAAATGTATTAATTAAACTTCCCGGTGAAAATGCACTTTAGCCCACTGCTTGGCGATGTTTTGAAAATCGCCAATTCGGCGCGTTTCTGCGAAACGTCTTTGCAATTGCAACCTTCCTGACACGCTCCGCGAAAACCTATTGTAAACAAAACATAGAATTCTAAAGCAGGGAAACTGTTGCCACAAAAAGATAATAAAATAATATGCAAAACGAACATTATGATCATTAAAATATTTGTCAGTTAGGTTTAAATTAATTATTTACATTTTATGTTGTAATACTTACACACACATTTTATGCCGTTACATAACCTTCCCGACACTCTCCGCGAAAACGTAACCAAAATGGCATCGAAGAAAGAAGGAATTTTTTTAAAAGGGCATTAAAATTACAAACGATACCATGTACACACCGTTCCGTTTTAACTTAAAAAAAACATCTGCGAATTGCACAATGTAGGCAACGTGCACAAATGAGTAAAATAACGAAAATAAATTACAAGAAAATGCCATGTGCACAGCGTTCCTTTTAAACTTAAAAAAACTTCAGCGGATTGCACAATGTAGGCAATGTACACAAATCAACAAAATAAGCTAAAATGACGAAAATAAATTACAAGAAAATGCCATGTGCAAAAACTAGATGTTTCCGTAGCTTCAAAATACCCAGTCAGCCATGTTGGTGGATATACGGAGTTACCCATGTTGGTGCGTTTATTGCTCATTCAAAAACAATCGCCGCCAAGCAGTGGGCTAAAGCGCATTCCAACCAACTTCCCTTTCTCAAGGTCTCTTGCCAAATTGCAATAAAGAAAGGAGCAGTTCTAAAAGGAGAGATTATTCTGTTTGTTCATACAGGGTTCGTACGGTCCTTAAGAGTCTTTAAAAGTTCTCATGTTTTTTGGAATCTATTTTTGGTCCTCAAAAGCCCTTAATTTCAGCCAAAATCGGCAAAAGGTCTGTAATTTTAAATATCGGAAATTTCTGTCTGTTTTTACGACTGCCATTTTGAATGTGAATTAGCATTTTGGAGGAATATTTTTGACAGTTAAGTGACAAATATGGTTATCTTTTGAATGGGTTTATAACCCATGAACCATTTGTTCTTATTTCTAATATCAAATGGTGGGATACTCGAGTTTCTGAGCAAGAAGTGCAAATAAACATTTCAAAATTATTTAATTTTTTAATTATTTAAAACTTGGAAAGTTTAGAAGGATTTGAAGGCAAGATTTATGGACCTACAATTCTAGAAGATTCCAGAAAAATGTGACAAAATGAAAAATGTTTCCATAGTATTAACACGTAATGAATGTACATTACAGAAATTCTGCGATGAATTTCTTGCTTTCTGGAGAATGTCTGGAAGAATAATAAAAACATAATATTTTGCTTCTGATAAGTAGATTCTTTTTCTTAACATGTTTATCTTCCCTTTATTTTCCCTACTTTTTACTAGATATAAGCATGGAAAATATCAGAAATGCTTCTTATCACATGGACAAGCATGATAGAAAGGAATTTTTTTATTAATAAAGAAACTGAAAACCGACAGTTTAAAAGATTCATCTAATATACCTTAATGCATCATACACAGGGCTGGCATAGGCATTTTTACACCTGATGCAATCTTTTTAGATCATAAGTTTTACTGCCTAGTGCCTTGCTAAATTCTGCTTCCAGTGCCTGCTCTAAATTCTAAAAAATTTGCCATTTCTAGATTTTATTACTCAGGATGTAACTAAATTCTAAAAATTCTGTAACCGGCCGTTACCATATGTATTTCATATTATTTCTGAATGTTCATATTAGTAAAGAAATAAAATTTGTAGCTTTTTCTATACATTCTAAATGCATTTAGTTTTTTTTTAGAATAACAGAAATCTTTAATTAAATCCAAAAATTCTAAACTGAAAAGGAAACATGTTGAAGAAAGAAACTGAATACATAAAGAGAAAGAAAATTATTCTTCAAAGATGTGTGCAATTATAATTATGTAAATTACTCAGTTGTTTATAATTTCAACCTTTACTATAATTTCCCATTTCTGTTTCCTCACTAGAATGCAAATCAACTAAACAGTTTTTAAACTGAGGTTTTGAGAGTGTAAGACTGTGTGTTTCTGACCTCCGCTTGCTCGCTGCATTAGCTCCTGTCAGCTCTGATAATTTGTAATTATTAGTCTTTGCATTATCGCTGCTGAAATGACGATAAAGTTATTGAGCCAGCTTAATTGAAATTGTATAGTCTTTGACCACTAGTCCATGAGGGTTTACTTGGTTAGTTTTAATTTGAATTTGACTCTTCTTGTTTAATTACATAACCACAAGCTGTAAATGATTTTGTTAACATAAAAACATGTCTTTATGCATTATCGCTGGTACTTTTACCAGATTACTTTTACTAGATTACTTGATCTGGTAAAAGTTAAGTACCGTTATGTAACTTAACTTTTACCAGATCAAGTAAACCCTCATAGGTACATTGTGGAGAAGTTGACAAGTTAGAAGACAAAGCACGCAGAAACTATGAGAACATTGGTTTGCCTATTGAGACAAATTTCTAATTGTTAGAAAAGATGCTTAAAGAGAAGGAAATCGATATAAATTAGACAAAATGTCTGGGAAGGCTACAAATTAAAAAGACGTGTGAATATTTTGTTGAGTGTTGTTGCTACAAAACAAATTTTTTCTAGCTTTTAATGTGTAATTATCCTAATACTAACTGATTGCTCTTAAAAATTATCTCTGCATATTAAAGAAAGTTATTGCCTTTCATTAATCCTTACCGTGATCACAAGATAAACCATACACACAAAAAAAAAGAAAGAAAGAAAATCTGAAATGTTTCAGATTTTAAATTACGTCCAAAGGGGCGTTTTTTTAAACATTTTGTATGTTACTTTTATTTATTAAATATCATGTTCTTCGCACTTAAACCATAAAATTCAGTTAAAGAACAATATCGCAAAATAATTTTAAACTGAGCATGTCTTTAGAATTTCCTAAAAATGTTTTTTTCTGTACAACATTGCCATTGCTCACTTTGAAATCTTTGAGTTTGTTAATTAAAATTTCATTAAAAGTTTTACACAATATGAAATCAATAATAAAAAAAATTCCAAATTTTAAACTTGGGCTTCCAGATGCCCATATTCGCAGCAGGATTACGTCATTCAAAATTCAATGGCTCTAGGTACCGCCATTTTATCACAATGCGAGAAACATACATTTATTCACATTCTTCATTATTTAATTTCTTTAAATATAATTCAGGGCTGCAATAGCTTGAAAAGTTAACCGACATTTAATGTTTCTGATGAAAAACGAAAACAATAGTCCTTCAGAAACAAAGCGCCTTTGGACTAAAAATGTAAAAATTCATGTAAAACATATTCTTTGCATCTAGTGAGACTTAAAATAATACAGAATGACTTATCACCTCTGTTGCTTTAGTGGCTTATTGGAACCTTAAAGTATATTAACTGGGTTACAACCCCTGGAACTCTACACGAAGCTATGACACTGTGTCAGACAGAGCCCAACTAACTTTCAAAACTTGTCAACCATGTCTACATCAGGCCTTTCAAGTATGTTCTGATCAGCAGGTCTAATTCTAGGCAAGCAGCAGTGGTGACAACAGCCAGTCTTTTCTCATGAATCATGCTGAGTATGATTTTACTTTTTATTTTAACCTATACTGCTTGACTGAGCATGTATGAGACATAAAAATAATCAACATAAAGCTAACTGTTAGTAAAACATAAATAAAAGTGTCACTTATCTTCTTTCAATATGTCCATATAAGTGTAAAATATTTAATGCTACTTGATAAATTTAATAAAGTTTATTTTATTCTCAAACTTATCAATAATTATGTTAATAAAGCTAATTTTTAATAATAATGCATCCTACTTACAGATCTATTTTATTTTAAGGATGGTATTAAAAAAGTGAAGTTCAGGCATAGAGAATATTTTAATTGCATTTATTCATTCCCTTTTGCTCATGGGTCCTTAATTTTTTCATTAATGGTCCTTAATAGTCCTTCAAAGTGCTTAATTTCTGTGTGCAGAAATGTGTACGAATCCTGTGATATCATAGATGTTTTGGAAAAAAATGTAGAGAGGACAAGTGCATCAAACCTTGTTCATGGCAGGGAAACAGAACCAGCAAAGAATTGAGGCAACTTATTCTTTGCCTCAAATTTCACGTCACCTGTTCCTTTGTGACAGGAGAACCAACGTTTCATTTGTAGTCGATACTGGCTCCTATGTGTCCTTACTTCCGGCAAGCAATTCACAAAAACTAAACTCTCCCAAATCACTTCTCACTGCTAATTCTTCAACTATTCTTGTTTATTAAAAAAAAACTTCATTTGGATTTTACAAATTAAGGTGACAGTTTACTTGGGCTATTCTTAAAACAAATGTTAGTACACCTATTCTTGGAGCAGATTTCCTCCATTTCTTGGAATTTGTGCCTGATCTTAGAAATAAATATCTCCAAGATTTAAACACAAAGAATTTCCTTCCATTACCAAATTGCCAGATCCTAACCAGCATGTTAAACGCAACGCTGTTCATTACATCGTAACTAGAATTCCACTTCTGTTTGCGAAACCTCATCGGTTAGCCCCAAATTCCTTAAAAATAGCAAAGCCAGAATTTCAAACACTGATGCATTTAAAACCACCGAGGAGCAATTTTGCATCCCCAGTTCACATGGTTTCAAAAAAAGAGAACTTAAGATGGGCTTAATATTTCCCTCAACCTGTCGGAGATTATCACGCGTTGAATGCTCAAATGATAAAAAATGAATACCCTATTCCATGCTTAGCTAATTTTACTTACTTTCATGCTTAGCTTATTAACCCCAACATTCGCAAAACTGCCATATGTACACCGTTTGATTTATTTGAAAATACCCGTATGCAATTTGGTTTATGTAATGCATCCATGAGTTTTCAACGTTTTATAGACTAAGTCACACGAGATTTAGAAGGTATTTATGCTTTCGTCGATGACTTGCTCGTAGCCTCTAAAGATTCTGAGGAACACTGCAGACATCTAAAAGCTTTATTTTCAAAACTTCAGGAATATGGACTTTGCATTAAAGTTTTAAAATGCATCTTTATTCATGCAGCTTTTGATTTCTTAGGTTTTTACCTTTGTGAAAATGGAATCGAACCTCTTCCTGACAAAGTCAAATGTATTTTAAATTTACCTCAACCTACTACCCTTACTCAGCTTCGCTGATTTTTAGGCATGTTTAACTTTTACAGATGTTTCATACCTAAAGCAGCATACATTATTTTTCCTTTAATAAAATTCTTAGAATGACATATCAATAAAAGGAAATCTTGTTCTCGTGTTCAGGATTCATCCTCAACGTTAAATTGGAATGAAAATGCTGAGCAAGCCTTTATTACTGCCAAAAATGCCATTGTTTCAGGCTTCCCTTTTGAGACACCATATTCCCAAAGCTCTGTTAAGTATCTGCGTAAATGCTTCAGACATCGCAGTAGGCAGTACTCTTATGCAGTTGTCTCAACAAACATGGGAACTGATAGCACTTTTCTCTATGAAACTGAATAAAAGTCAGCATAAATGATCCGCTTACAACAAGGAATTATTTTCAATTTATTCTGCAATTAAAAAGTTCCAACACATATTACAGCGCAGAAATTTTTTAATTTATGTGAATCAGAAACCATTAATATATGCTGTTAAGCAGAACCCCCCCCCAGAGATGTTCACCTCAGCAATTATGCCATTTAGATTTCATTTTTCAGTATTCTACTGATATGAGGCAAGTGCAAGATTCTAAAAGTGTTGCTGCTGATGCTCTATAGAGAATGGAATTGATTCCATAACAAAACCTCCATTTTTGGACTTTAAGAAATTTTCTGAACCTCAGCAGCACGATCTAAAAGTACAGAATCTTTAAAAAAAAAAAAAATACGTCATCTTTGAGGCTAGAATTCAAGCCGTGCCAATGGTAACATTCTTTGTGAAATCTCTGCAGACGTTTCTCATTCATTTGTTTCAAATTGCTTTCACAGACTCATCTTCATAATCTATCACATCCAGGAATTGCAGTTACTGCAAAATTCCTATGTTCTCATTATGTATGGCCCAATATGAAACGTCAAATCAAAAATTGGGTGAAATGTTGTGAATCTTTCCAGAGATAAAAAATAACTAGACACACTAAAGCACCATTGGGTACATTTTCTCTTCCTGTTGTACGTGTTTCACAAATCTACATGGATATTGTAAATTACTAAAGTATTTTTACTTTTCATATGTTGATAATGTTTGCCAACTGGCAGTTCAATACTTTGGAAATCTTTTCTCAAAAGTCATGAGAACCATCAACTTGCACTCGATAAATAATTTTTGCCTTTTCATCTGTAAAAAATCATTAAAGTGGTTGCATGTAAGTGCCAAAAAAGATTTTCATTATTTCAAGAAATATTTTGGAGCTATTAGTTTTTTTTTTTTTTTTCCTTTAAATATTTTACATCATTTATAATGTGGAATTTTTCAGCTGTGATGTTTTGATTTATTTTTCATCTTATCTCTTAAATGGAACTTAAATAATGTGGCTTGGTGGTTTTTAAAATGAATATTAAGATTAATTTTTATGCTTCCCCCACCCCCTGAATTTTATCAATTATGAAAGAAACCCTTATGCATTAAGATTTTAGAGTTATAAATTCTGGAGAATGAAGTTACACATATTGTGTAACTGCTCTATTATGAATATAATAAATGCTAATTTAAAACTTTAATGTTGTCCTATTATATAAAATTTTGCTTTATTCCAGGTAATGAGAAAATGGAAGGCTTCTATATTTCTTCAAGATGAATGATGAAATTATCACTGAAAATGTTGTAAAATTTTTAATTTGTATCTATGTTGCTCTTATTCCACCCAAATTTGGCTGTTTTTAAAAGGTACTTATGTATTCACAGTGGGAAAGCGTTTATTTAAGTTTAAAATTTGGGATAAAAGTCTTGACAAAAAGAACATCTCGGAGCACATTTTTATACTCCTGCTGTTGCTGCTGAGTGAATTTGATACCAAAGCTTTTGCTTCAAAATGTAATCTTTAACAGGCATATTCGGATCTCGGATCATATCTTTCCTTCTGGTCTCAACTATTAAGAGTTATTACCAGCCTACTGAAAATTAATACCATGTTGACATTTGCTAGGTTTAGAAATAAAAGATGTACATTTGTACATCAGCGCACGAAGTGAAAAAACAGTTATGAAAGCTCATGAGATTATTAAAGTCTATTCTTAGTAGTAATAAGTCGTGAAACTCTGCGTTGGCCTGCCGTCGGTCAGAGTGAAGTCATGTGGTCTTGAGACAGTACCTGATTGGTCGAGGTCGAAGATAGCCAAATTCAGTTAAATTTCTTACATAAGCTAATATTTTAGCTTTGATGAGTAAATTTTTTGTATTTTCCTTTAGTCCATATCAATGAGGAAAAATACAGAGAGCACAATATACACACAATTTTAAAAATGAAAAACTTGAACTTGTAAGCATGGCTTGGTGGATCCTATGAGATGGACTTGGGAGTCCAATGCACAGTCACACAAAATAGACAGAGTTCAGAGAGGTAAAGTCAAGTCTTGATTAAATAGTAAATATGTACAGTCTACAAGTTACAGGTTGAATATATACAATATGAAGATGATACAAAACTAATGAAGCTGCATTTAGCAAACTCTAGGATTAAACTAGAATTCTAAGTCAATACTTGTAAAATAGTCGAGGTCAGCGATGCCTACCTCAAGTTTGCTCATCATTGATTTAGCAGTTTTAAATTTTTGTAGAAATTCTTTAGCTTTATTTAAATGTATTTTTATCTATGAGAAAATAGACCCTTCATTTTCGGAGTTCTGCTTATTCCTTATTAAGTCCTTTCCGGTTTATTTGATTCTTTAGTAAGAGTGGGGAATTCAGTTGCTTTAAAATGGAATTTATTATTTCGAGCATTAGTCAGTTCGGCTTCTTTTTTGGCTTTTGCCGCAGCGATGGCTTTTTGGATATTATTTGGGTGCTTAATACAACCTTTATAAATTGAAACATGACTTTCCCCACAAAGGGACAGCATGCTGGTTTATTGTCCTCTTTCTTTACAGTGCATGTATAGGTTTCATGAGGTTTTGCACATTTCGTGCACCTCGCAGTGTAATGACATAACTCCCATATATGCCCATAACGTTGGCATTTGTGGCATTGCATGGGGCCCTTTTTTGATTTGTAAAATACATCTGCAATATCTAAGCCTCTGAGTTTTTCAACATCATAAACTTTTTTACCTTCTACATTTCTTTTGCATTATACTTGAAATAGCAGCAATTTCATTATGTTTCAGTCCCTTATCGTTGTAAGTTGACGCAATTTTAGGACTGGTATTCCTTTATCAGCGAGTTCTTGTTTAATTATTTCTGTATTTGAATTCTTTGGGAGTTTTTTAATGACTGCTTTAAGTGATTTTTCATTATTAGCTTTCAAACTGTGGAATTGTATTCTACATTGTTCAAGTAACTTGGTTATAAACCTGTAATGGCCAGGCTCATAGACTGGAATAATTAATGTATCTCCATTCATATTACCCTTGTATTGAGTGATACCACTACTTTCAATTTCTTCTTTCAGTGCATCCCAATTTCCATTGAAATCATCGAGTACAATTGGGGAAACGTGGGGCTTACAAGTTTGAGGAATCTGTGGTTGAGTAGTCTCTTCCTCCATTTGATCATCGTCTTTTAAATTCGAAAATTTATTCAGCTGTGCCGGTTCAGTTGTTCATCATCTTCTAAAGGATGCTTAACCGAGTTCCGAGGGGAAGTAAAATCCTTCAGTATCGATGATATTGCATTTTTTAATCTTTTTAGCTGAGTTAGGTGTTGGAACATTTTTATCGACCTGCGCTTCAAAACCTGTTTCATTTGCTGTTTGTGCCGGGCTCGATTGTTTTTTAACTTCCTTAATCAGCATCCGTAGATTATCAGTTTCACTCTGAAATTCCTTCTCCTTGCAACTGTATACAATTTTCTTACTTTCAATGGTGCAATTTATGCTATCATGATTAACAGCATTTCGTCTGAGTGTAAGATCAAAGATTTTATTTTCAAGTGCTGCAATTGTCGGTAAAGATACCATAGATAAATCAAGGTCATTCTCATCCATGATGGTAACCGTTTTTAAACCAAGAAAACGTTAGGCATAATTAACAGTATACTCACCAGAACTCAAGATGAACTGATCCATAACAGTAAAAATTCTCAAAGAGATAAGAGCAAGTACAATTCACGTCTAGTCCCTAAGGGCTCAGTGACGTGAATCCATCACAGGCATATTGCAGCACATGAAAGAAAGTATCATTTTATGTCATAATTTTTTACCAGCAGTGAAAAGGGAAATTTATCACACTTTTTATTTTATTTTGAATTCATCCACTTCATTTATGTTATGTTTTTTAATTATTTTTATATGTTTATTTTTCTGTTGCAACAATATAAATTATGCTGTAATAAGGAAGGAAAAAATAGATATTCTTTTCTCTGATGGTTGTAAAAAATTTAGAATAAACCCTTATAGTTTAAAAGTTGATTTATTTGTTGTGATGAGCATGTGTTAGAAACCTCTTATGCTTCACTTAACCTGATTTAAAATTTTAGTATGTTTTCTGTGTTGTCCATTTATACCCATTCCAACGAGTATAAATGGATAACAACTGATCTGGCCCAAGCCCTAAAAAGAAACATTTGTATTGATGCTTTGAGCTTTGGCTGACTAATTCTAGAATTAACCAAAATTAGAAATAATCCTTTATTTCACTCTTGATGTTTTTTGTGAACCCAGAGTTTTGGTGGAGGAGAGGAATGTTTTTTATATTTAGGTATTAAATTAATTTATATTATAGGTATTAAACACTGTATAATTATTTTTCAACAATAGAGAATCAATTGTTTAAATATTATAGGTATTATCATCGTGCTTAGAAATCTCTATGAAGGTTTCCCCATGTTTCATAAATTAATGAAGTAAAATAAGTTGTGATCATGAGTATTTTCTCAAAGATTTAAAATTCATTCAAAATAGATAATAATGGTTGGGCTACTTCTAAAGTCTATTATCTGGTTCCTCTGTAAATTCTAAAAATTTGGTATGTAACTAGAATGTCTTGTTATACACATTTATGGTTAATGTAATATTGTTTCTCTAAATGTATGTGTGTATGTTACTTCACTGTAATTTTTTTCTATTTATAAAACTTAACTGTTGGATATTGATATTAATTATTAGCAAATCTTTAATAACTAAGATTACTATTAAATGTATGTTGTATTTTTTTTTTTTTTTTTTTTTATAACAGTTTTCCAACTGTCATTCTTTAGATTTGCATTACAAACTTCTCTTTCCTTTCTGCTCCACTAGTTTCTGAGTAATTAACACTACTGAATACTGGTAATTTGTCTTCGGTTCTAACCCAGAAGAATGGGCTGACTGCATGGTTGTTTTAAATAATTTTTCCCATGTGTAACTTGAATATAAGCCAATTTCCCTCAGAATGTCATTCATTAAGGTATACCCCCTTAGGCAGATAGCCCTTTGTATGTTTTGCAATATTTAAATGACCCTAATTCAACAATTTCGATGTTGAAATTTTAAAATTTCATATATAATATGTTGTGATTATTTTATGTATATAAATATGTTTTATTTCTCCTACTGTCTTTCCTAGAAATAAAAAATACTATCCTTGCAAAAATAACAGAGAAGTTTTAATGTATAACACTTTTTAATGGTAGGAGGTGAAAATCATGCCATTTCAGGTTATTTATTTGCTTCTGCAGGCATTTGTGAAGAGACCATCAAGAAATATTGTCCTTTTGCCCCCCCCCATGGAGTGTCATTGTGATATCACTTTAATGTATGCTTCTTGATCAAGCCCCATTATGTTTTTACTTTAGCATAAAGTGTCAATGAAAAAGTAGAAATGGGGTGATTTTAAAAAAATGCCTGATAGAAAAAAGCGGGAAGTAGGATACTACTTTTATTTTATTCTACTATTGTGTCTACTACTATTTTATTGCTATCATTCTTCTCTTGTGAAAATAAAGAAACAAAATAAGTAAGTTAATTTAATCATTTATATTTCTATAGGGATAGTATATTTTCACACTTTTTTCAAGTATTGGTTTGGTAATACTTATAGAAATTTTAATATATATGTGCATGTATAAAATTATGTAATGTGAAGAAATTTGTGATGATTTTTAGTTTTTGTTTATTGAACTAGTTTTCTTTAAAGCTGCTGTAGATATTTATTATATATTAATTAGAACATATACTTTGGTTATGTATCTGTATTTTATAAAGCTTGTAAATTAGGCTTCATTATGAATATTGCCAATATCTAAAAATTATATCATAGAGTCTATTTTTTTTTTAAAGATTAAGTAATTTCCTCTAAGCATTACGGGATTAGCCTGAAATTTCAAAGTTCCTCAGAATGTCATGAATAAATGATATTGTCTTGATTGTAAGTAAAAAATGACATTTTCACTGTATAATTTGATTCCTTTTCTTCCAATATACATCCTATCTGAAATCGGATACTTTAAAAGCTGGCAGAAATTTTAATTTGTAATGGTTATGAAAGCCACCCTTCTGTAGGAAATTTTCTGTTCATAACGCTGAGAGGGTTAATTTCTCATTTAAATTTGGGTATTTCCTCTGATATTGTAAAAATAGTAATAACTTTTTCTGGACTGCATCATTTCCAGATTAATCCATATCTTACATAATGATGATGATGTAGCTATAGTTAAGAACTCAAAATTTCGAGAACTTAATCTTAATAAGCTTCTCTTTCTCTTAATAAGCTTCCAAATTAGATTACTATGCATTTTGCTTCTACCTCTATTGCCACTAAAATGCTGTCGTGCTGCTTTCTTCTCACAGCAATATAAAAAAATGCAAAATATTCTGAAAATAGGCATGAAGAGAGCACCATGTAAATTGTGGCCACAAATGTCAATTAAACTAAAAATGAATATTTGATCTGTCTCAGCTGCTTAAGTTTGCTATTTATTATGGATCAACATTTCTACTATATTACATCTGTCTATATATACAATTTTATTTCTTCCTGTCATTTTCTAGATATCTTTTGTAATCAATTTGTGCTAAACTAATAATAAAATTTTTTAAAAATTCAGTTAAGTGCCATTTTTAGTGTATAAAATCATACGATGTGAAAAATAGCCATTTATCAAAGAATAATATCGTGTGTTACCATTTTACATCATAATACAAATAATTGTATCATAATAAAGTGGTGAAAAAAAACTGAGGTAAAAATTTTGTGTAGTTAAAAATTTAATATATATTATTTGTTTGAAATATTCTGTTAAATTTGTAAAATATTACCAGTGTTGCTTTTTTTGTTTGTTTGTTTCTTAAATTAGCTTTCTGAATGAAAGTATTGTCTTTGATTATAGTTAAATTGATTCCAAGTTTGTGTGTGTAATATTTGTATCAAGATTTTAATTAATTCTTTAAACTATCTTATGTATATTTAATTAGAAATTTCTCTGTTACAATTTGCTACAAATTGTCATCTTATAACCTTAACTTTTGCACCATATGGATCTTGTAAAAATATTAGTGTAAAATAGAGTGCTGCAGACTTTTCACTATGACGTGCTGATGGACAATTTACTTGCTATTGCATGAGAACGTGGTAAAATACACTGGCTTCCAAAAGTTAAGCTTAAGATCCCAGACTTTCGCACTAATGGTACTACGATTATCTATACTTTCACTGAGGTAACCACAACTACTCAGATGTAAGCAATAGCCATTCCTCAATTACGGCATTTTCCAACTATCTGAGACTGACTGGAGGAGGTAAACATGTAGAGGCAGCATGCCTGAGGCCATTCCTAAGATTTTTCAGTGGGATTGAGGTCGGGGAAATTGCAGTGGCCACTTCACATGAAAAATACTAAGTACTCATTAATATTGTCTTAATGAGTATGCATTGTCATCCATAAGTGAGAAAACTGCTATGGCGTAGTCTCACAATAGCATATAGGACTTCATTCCAATACTGAGCAGGTGTTTAAAATAAAAATTGGGTTATTGAAATATGTACATACATAAAGTGATAAGAGGTCTTATGAAAATTTATTAATGTGTTAGAATGAAACCATGCTGCTGTACTATATGAGGCTTTCTGCAATTTTCTTATCATATAAGAGTGAAACCATGTTATCAGAGGAACACCTATATCGGTCTTCAGAAGTGGTGATAACCGTGACCAGACATAGATCTCCAAACAATTGTTTGATCAGTGCCAGAGAAAATAGCAGCATCTTTGATAGACTGTCCTGCTTCAATGCATTCGATAGCAAGCCAGCTGTTACTATTTGCTGTTTATCTTCTTGATACCTAATTAGCGCATTTTTGGATACATATTGGTATCATTGTCTTTTTTGTAGACGAGCTCTTTTTTATGGACTCTTTATCTCTCTTAATCTATTCTCTAACATGATCTGTTTTCAGTTCTTCCATTCAGCAATATTCTAGCAGTGCATTTAAGTGGTCGCTGCTGTTCTGTAGCATCCATTGCTAAATGGTCTTTTGCTGACAATAATGATACCCAAAATAAGATTTATTATTTATTTATTACCTCGTAGTATGGGAACATTTACAATATACAGAGAGTGCTTACTTTAATTTTATATCTGTTATATTTAAGCTGTTAGAAAAGTTTTGATAAAGAGTTAAAAAAAGCATTTGTTTTGGAATAAAAATTTCTAGCAACAGCTTATTATATAAAATTAAAAACATCATCTTCTACTTTCAAATTTATTCTTCTTTCAAAATCTTACATGTAAACAAGCTGTTAATTGAAGGATATGCTTTTGTGCTTTCTGAAGAGAAATAATCCTTTTTCATAACTCAGAAATGTTGCAAAATGTATGGTATTGAAATTTTTAAATGAAAAATAAACCGCATTATTAATCAGAAAGGGAGAAACTATCAGTCATTAGTTCTTTGTGGAAAGAAGACCCCATACAAGTACCCAGAAAAGGTACATGTGTTTCTCATCTTTCTAAAGTTAAGTCATTGATAACAAGAGAAAATCTACCGATGCAGAAGTCATTTGTTTTTAAATACATCTTTAGTAACACTAAATAAAATAATAAACCGAGATTTACAACTTAAAGAATCTAAAATGTTCATTAGCTTTTACTGAGTCATGTGGCTCCATGGATAACAATTTCTAGAACTCTGAAAACTATTAAGAAGAGATAAATGGAAGTATATTGTAACCCTTCATGCAACATGGGTTTACCTAATTGACTGCAACAAAAGAAAGTTCTGTTTGTTATTGGAAATGAAGAGGGAAAAAAATGTTCAAATCGGGTTCCCTCAATGCAAAGAAAATTTCAACAAGGGCTTTATGATTGTTTCAGAATTCTCTTACAATGGTAAATTGAAGACTAGATGAGTGGGAAAAGTTGTTAAAATCAACTCAGCATTTTACCTATGAGAGCTATTGCTACCTCAGCTATTGTGCCTTTGGTTTCTTGAAAAGAGCTCTTTCTAGGTGCAAACCCACCATGATTGATGGATTCTGGAAAGTAGTAGAAAAGGAATGGAAATTAATATCTCTGGAAATTTTATGAAATGCCCTTCTATCATAGAATTCATGATGCAGACTTATAGTTCAGAAAAAAGACTATCAGATCAATCTTGGAGTATCTGTAATTGCATAGACCTAATAAATTTCTATGTTGTTTCATTGTCTTCCATTTTGAAAATCTAAAAATAGCTTCACCCCCCCCCCCTTCAGGATCTGCTTGATGTTTACCAGACCTAATTATATAGCCCAAATATTTAATTTGGTGAAATCACATTTGCTGATATTTACTGTAACCAAAGTTCATGCGCAGTCTAGGAAGAATTATATCTAAACGAATCACTTGAGATTTCTGATCTTTTGAAAAAACTGCAGTGCCGTCAATATATGCTCTGGCAAAATCTCTGTATTCATAAAGTGCGTTATTGATTTCTTTTTGAAGTGTTGTAGTGTTTTTTATATCCTTTTGTAGTTTTTAAATCTATATTGTGGTCAATAGGTTTTGAACATATCATAATCATGGCTTTGTGGAACCGTGGGAATAGCCCAACATTCTCATAATAAATCCAATGTCAATATGCTTATCCTATTCAATAAGCTTTGCTACATTTTGCATAGGAAAATTAGTAATAGTGTCTGTATTTAATGCATGATAATCAACATACTATCAAATTCTCATTGTGAGTGTCCTAGTCATCACTCACAAATTAGTCTCAACTTCTAAGAGTTTTTGCCAATAGTTCCCTGTAGCCATAGGCAAATCACTTTAGTATTAACTTTAAGAAGATATACATGGGTACATCTATCACCTGGAGGCATGAAAATTTCAAGACTGCAATCTGTCAGTCGTGGCCATGGAAGTGGCGAAAGTCGTGAGTTCATTAAAAGTTCATATCAGCGAGTAATCAAATGGTCATATTCGGTCTTAAAAACAATTCAGTTACAGGAGTTTGATTTTCATGCAAAAACAGTTCTTAGTTGTGAGCATTTTTAGGTCACATGATCTTATAAAATGCAAATTAAGTATTCTTTCAGTAATGAAAAACAGTAAATTTCCCTTGACATTAGACAGTTCTTTCACACTAGCTTTGATAATTAGCACACAAAATCCAGCAAAGTAATTGAAATTGCTATTTACAAATTAGTAAGTTTTCATTTACATTCTTGGTGTAGGATTTGATGAAATGAACTCGGGAGGCGTGGCCTGATAAATTATGCAAATTTTGGGGCGAAATCTATGTGGATTTTCAGTCACAATATTTCTTGGTGGGTTATTTTATGATACACAATAATTTCTTGGTTAAATAAATAGTTATAAATTCTTGATTAAATAAGGAAGGTAAATTAATAAAATAAATAATATAAAATGAGCACGCAAAGTCCTTTTCTGGCTTTGCCAGGCAAATCAGTCTTTGAAACCTGCTTCATCAGGAGAATGAAAAACACAAATCCTGAAAAACCATATACATATATGCAGCTACCAAGAAGTATTGTGGTGTATAGTGTGTGGTCTTTTGACAACACTTTCAATCATAGGGTCATAGTCACTCAGATTTCTAATTGAGGCGTAAGGCCAAATTCCACAAACTTTCAAAGAAATTGTGCGAAGTTATCAATATTTACTCATGCATTGATTTTACCTGTAAGTTATTCTGTAACTGTAAATTTTGGATTAACCATAGGGCATTTACTAACTCTCAGGATTTTGTTCTGTAGAACTTGTAACCAAGCTCTGTCTGTTTTGTTAGCAGTTGCCCGGGTCAGGACCATAGACCTGTTATTTACTAGACCGAGCATTGCCATTCGAAACCGGGTGAAAAGCGGCACAGGAATGAGCTGCAGGAGTTTGGGCATGAAATGAAACTGAACCTAGACTTTGGCGTACTATCGCCACGGCTGGCGATTTTTTTCCATTAAAAGTGAATAAAATGAAATAAAAAAAAGGGGAAATAGTGATGATTTCATCAGGAGGATAGCATCACTATAAGGCTGTTTCTATATTGCGCAAATTAAATTTGCGAAATGCAGTCTACCCCCGACAGCCAGACAAATAGTCATACCTAGCTTAGCAGTACAAAGGCAAACAAAGAGAAAAAGGCAAAAACAGAATGAGACGAAGCAATGTACAATAAATACAACATATCAGAAAAATGGTAATAGAATAAATAAAGTACAAACAAAATAAAAATAAAAAAAAGAGTTTTTTTCATTTAAAAATAAATAAATAAATAAAAGTATGTAATACATACTAAAAATAGTGGATGAAAAATAAAATAATTAAAAAAAATTTTTTTAAATGAAATTCATATATATATTTATGATAATGCATAAAGAAGAAGCAAAGATAATTTTAGAAATTATTTTGAGTGAAAAAGAGATTAAAATAAAACAGGAAGATTATAAGCCTAAAAATTGGCCAGGGGAAAAATAAATAAATAAATATATAAAAAATGAAAAATAGAAGGTTTTTTTTTAGTGCTTAGAAGAGAATAAAAAATAAAAAATAGATAACATAAGTAAAATGAGTGAAAACAGAAAATAATACAAAAAGGAAATTCAATGTTAATACGAAAAGGAAATTTAATGTTAACACGGTGTATTACAGAGAACTACATAGCAGGCAAATCAAAGTGAGAAAGATATTAAATTAAATGAAGTAAAAATGAATGTCAATATAGCCGATATAAGTTAAAAGGAAGAAAGAGAGGTAAATTAATAAATTATGAAACAAAAATGTGGTAAATTAAGACTTCCTTTTACTAGCAAAAATAAATATATTATGCACGTTGCACAATGTAGTCGCACTATTTTAAATAATTTTAGAAAGTAAAGTTTAAATAATGTTCATTATTTTTAAAAAGAAACTTAAAATTATTAAAGTTTTGAAATTTAACTGCTATGTAATGACTATTTTCCTAATACTTAACAAATTCTTAATATTAAAATAAACTTAAAATTATTAGAGTTTTGAAATTTAACTGCTATGTAATGACTATTTTCCTAATACTTAACAAATTCTTAATATTAAAATAAATGCCAGAAACATGATATAAGAAAGAAAATACGTGATTGAAAGTAAACATATTTGTTATATTTGGATGCAAGAAAAGGGGATAAAATAAGGTCATTCGTGTAAAAAAAATTCATAATTTTATGCAGTTCTTACACAGTGTATTGTATCTACATTACCAAGTATTAAATACATACATTATTACTTCGTACATGTCCGCATAAGCAAACGCATACAAAGAATATATAACTAAACGCATTTGAAGCAAAGTCTGTTGGTGTACAAAAAATGTCGCCAAAGCAGAATGCTAGACTAATTAAAATTATATCATATTACTAAAATTTTAACATTTTTTTCAGAATGCAGTTATTAAAAACATACATATATATTAAGGTACTTTTATTTAAATGTTATTTCAAGTATGCATATATTATATAAAATTAGAAAATCTATTTTTATTAGAAAACGGCAAGTAGAGTGGCTAAAATACCTCTATATTTTATAAAAAATAGGTTTTAAAACTTTAGAAAAAGCTCATCTGTGAAATGTTACTCCTCCACCTTTCACGTATCTGGAATTACATCCATATGCGGAGCACGAAAGTACCATTTTTTAAGTCTGAAACAATACGCGTACTCACAAAATACTTGCTTCTCACAAATTCTCCATAGAGCTGTAATGGTAAGGAAGATTTGCGGGAAATACGATCTGGGAAATGTTCCATATGTCACGGGGTTCGCATTCATGTTCCCCTTCAGGGTTGCCGTTTCTCTCTCTAGTACATTACAGCTCTATGGTCGGGACTGCATACAGCATAATGGGTCTTATTAAAGACAAATATATGGTTCTTTTTATCTTGATAGTAGTTTAGATTGCCTCCCAATCATTCAGTAAAGTGTGCAGAAAGCTGCATTTGCTTTGTGAGTATTTCTTTTATATGAGAGCTAAATGAAAGTTTGTTATCAATTATTACATCCAAATACTTGTAAGCATGTGAAGTTGGAACTATTTCATTTTTAATCTTGATGTCTGTCCTGAAGATAACGTTTCTTTTGTATCTTCTAAAGAGTACAACCCAGCATTTGCTTGAATTTAATCTAATTTTCCAGTCGTCACATCATTTCGTGACGATATTTACTTTATATTGTAGTTTTTCCATAGCAAGTAGTGGATAGAGGGAGACAGTAAGGACGACAGTGTCATCTGCATATTTCAATATTTTTTCATCTACTGGGTTAGGTAAATCATTAATAAAAATGTTGAAAAGGCAAGGGGTGAGAAGCGTGTCTGGTGTACATCACTGTAAATAATTTTCTTTGAGGAAATCGCATTTTCACACTTCACTTGAAAAGTTCTCCAGTTCAGATAAGAGATCAATAAGTGAATAAAACTAACGGGAAACAAAAAGTTGCTTAGCTTGTGAATGAGTCCTGCATGCCACACTTGATTGAAGGCTTCTTTGAAATCTAGGAAGCATGCAGCGACTGCTTTCTTCTTTTGAAAATTGTTGGCAGTATACTAAACAAGATTTAAAACTTGGTGAGTGGTAGAATGTCCACTTCTGAAACTGAATTGGGCACTGTCTGTAACATCAAGTCTTTCCAGGTGGTTTGTTAGTCGATTTTTTAGAACTCGCTCAAAAACTTTTCCAAGTGTGATCAGCAAACTTATAGGTCTATAACTGGTAATCTGTGTAGGGTCTTTTCCGGGCTTTGGAATCGTAATTATGATGCTATGTTTCCATTGTTGCAGAAAGTGTCTAAGCCTGATGCATGCATTGAAAATATTCAATAGTAAGACTATGCATTTACTTGCGAGAACATTTAAGGCATCATTGCTTATTTTGTCAAAACCTTTGGCTTTTCAAGATTTTAGTTTTTTAATTATCTGATGGGTTTCACATAGAGAAGTATGATCAATGTAGTTTGTCAGAGTACTGTATTTTATAGATAAAACTGAATGATGAATTTCTTTCTCATGTTCAGTATCTTGTTGAGGGTGGGGCTTAAAGACCTTTTCTAGTTCATTTGCCATTAAGTTAGCAATTTCTGCTTTGGATTGGTAAATGCTACCCATGTGATGAATTGGAGTAGTACTATTGGTCCTGTTTGTTTTGAGAGAACAAGCAATCCTCCAAACTGAATCTGGTTGTAAATCCATGTTTTCTAGCAGGAAATCCCATTTTTCTGAGTGACATTCTTGGATATCAGATTTAATTTTCCTATTTGAGTAGTTTAGTAACCTTTTGTCATTTGGGTTTTGCTGGGTCATTTTCTGCCATCTTTCTTGGTTATATAAACTATACACTATAATTTAAGTACTACTTTCTTCTAATATACCAAGTTCTAATAGCTTTTTAATTTGTTCATCAACTTTAGCCTTTAAAATTCCCCCCCCCAATTTCTGTAATATGTGATTTCTGATTTCAGTAAATATTTGATTTTTTTCCTTTCTTCTCTGAGTTTTAGTTTTAATTTATTATAGCCTCTTCTTGCAATTTTTACTTTACCACTTAATAATGATTCATGCTTTCTTATGAGTAGTTACATTTTTTGCAGCTGATATCCTTTAACTGTTCAAATTTCAATTTTTGGAGAACACTTTATATACCTTGTAATGAAGCTTTTGAAGTTGGATGAATTCTCTCCAAATTAATTTTCATTTTTGGTTATAATTCCCGTGATATTTATTCTGGTGGTACATGCTTTGAAATTTTATTCCCATCAACATTCATTATTTTACTATTGAAGTGTTTTACTTGTATGAATAATTAAAAAAAAATACTAGATAGACCGGTCCATCTTGCATAAGGTTTATTAGATTAATCAGGAATAAGCAAATTCGTTTTATCTACTATTTTAAATTCTTTAGAAATAGCTAAGTAAAGTAATTAGAATAAGATGCTTGTTTTTTGTATGCTATCAGCGATGCTTGATCAATGGCACTTTATATTCATCTTCTGTAAATAATCAACAACTGATTGCTTCATATTGAAAGATGTCATTCTCCCACTACTCCAACTGGATTTTAGAACCCTCAGTGGACCACATATCTCTCAACCATACATTAATTTAAAAAGAGAAACCCCCATAGTAGTACTAAGAATGTCTCTGTCAACAGCAAGCAAATGTGATATTTTTTTTACCCAGTTAGATGGAACCATGTGAAGGACATGATATAATGCATTTTTGAAAACTCTGTTGCATCTTTCTTTAATGTCATTACCAGCTGATATGCCGGAACTGAAAAGTTTTGATAATATCCCAGATATTTATTATTTATTTTTTAATCCTACATCAGGAAAGAGTTCAGAGACCATAATTCCCCCTCAAGCAGCCCAGTAGAGTTCAGGAACAGGGAAGTGTTTGTCTTAAAGATGAGGACACAAGATATTAAAATCCATATAGTCCCCTATAGAACAGAGGAGGCAGTTGGGAGAAGAAAGAACACCAATGTGACGTAAGTGTCCATATGAAAAGCCATGACCAGTATTGAGTCCAAAGTTTGCAACTGCAGTGTGCTTAGGAAGATTATGAAGAATAGGTCTAGATAGAATATTTTTTTTAGGCTTTTCTTATGGCTTGGGTATTATGTAGATTTTGAGTCTATCCTTTATTTTACTTTTTATCACGGCACAACCTCTTTTGAAAGGGTACGATTAAGGCATCTGAGGTAGTTTGCAAGCTTCCTTAGCAAGCCGATCAGCGCATTCGTTGCCCAGGATACAACAACGGCAAAGGATCCATTGATAAGTAATTTTCCAGTTTGAATTCAGGATATTGCTGACGAGAGTATGTGCAATGGAAAGCTGTGCAGACTCTTCATTTTGGTAGAAGCAAAGAACCATTGCTGCCTGAGAATCAATAAAAAGACATTCTTCTTTACCACAGAATCCTCAAAAATACCATCACAGTGAAAACCTGAGCCAGACACAACATCAGGTTTAGATGAGTCATCTGTATACATATATGGAGCCAGTCGCTGCTGGGATAGAGAGTATGTATAGTCTCCAAGTAATGTGCTTTTAAAGCATTAGGTGGAGCTTCATAAATTCTGTAGAGTCATTGTTGAAACAGGAAACAGGAAAAATGTTCAATGCCCCTGCTGGAAGTTAGACTTCTTGATTTCTAGCTGGGTGTGCTTTTAGTTACACCATGAACGGATGTGATAAGGAGGAAAAAAATATATTACCATTCTTATGTCATTTGAGAACTAAAATTTATTCCTTGACTTTTGGGATTCTAGTTTTAAAAGTCATAGTGAGTAACTGGAATTGTTAGGAATTAATGTGCCTTTCTAACAGCATCACATATAGCTTTTGTTGTTAAAGAACATAGCAAAATGTCTTCCAACGAATGATGAATGAGGAATAAAACATATTTATGTTTCCTACCTGATAGAAATTGTATAGGACCTATGATATTGATATTAACTATTTTGAATGCTATTTAAAATGCTAGTACTAAAGTTAATGTCGCCAATAAAAATTCTCTCTATTTTTTCTTTATATCCATGTGAATCCTGAAAACAGATTCATGTGTTAAATCCAATACAGTGTATCTTTGATCCTTTGGAAGAACTAACAGTTGAACAGAATTTCCCATATTTTATGCTTATAAAAAATCAAGTTATCAGTTTCAACCAAATTTTACTTTTCCTATTTCATATTAACTTGAATTGATTTGTAGTCATCCTTATTGAACATCTGCATTAACGTTGTTCCTGAATGAGTTCTGACATGTGTATACTCAGTGTTCTGCTGTTTGGTTTCTTCATATGAGGGAGGGATATTTATTTCAAGTTCATTTGACTTCATGTGGTTTAAATATTGCTTCATTTCCCCTGCCATGTCACACCTCCCATTAAATCACATGCTTTATACGAGAGTTAAAATTCCTATGTAGGTAACAAACAACTCACATTCGCCTGATCTGTTCTTGCCACCAACATATTTACTGGATAGCGTATTAAATCTGATTCTCCTTCTTTCAAAAACAAACAGCTGCATTGATTTCACTTTTATTTCTTCATTAAATGCACATATCAAATGAATTTTTCTACTATTTTGATCTATTAACTTGAATCAATAACAGCATTAATTTATTTTTAACTATTATTTTCACTTATTATAAAGGCTGAATTTTGATTTGTTTATTGTTGATATATTCTTTGTTGACCCTGGCATTAATGGAGTTATTTTTGTCATAATTAATACTTTCAGAATTATTTTTGTTTTGATTCTCACATTTAAATTTTTTCTGGCTGTTTTTAACTGTGTGCTATAAAAATCCACAATTATAACTTTTTTTTTTTCTACTTTATTGTTTTGGGACAAACCATCAGGTTTTTGCATTAGAGGAGGAACATAATTGAGTACTTTTGTGTTCAATGTATTCAGCAATTTCCTACGTTCATTAGTCTCGTTAATTGACATTTTATTATGCAAGCAAAGAATAGGTAGCATTCTGTTTCGATTAGTAAAGGTTTTAACCAATCACCTGACTCGTTTATATGCATGGTTGTCTCGCTAAGAGTTTTATCAGTTTATTGACTGTTGTGTGAGTAATTTAAATATGAACTGTATTTAAATTATTTCCTTGACATATAATTGTTATTTCATTATGTCATTAAACATTCTGTAAATTGTATGTGTATTTCCTCTGACTGGCGTTTAACCTTTCAAAAAATAATTCACTACACTTGAGCAATTAGCTGATATTCTTTTCTTAAGCACTTTTAATTTTTGACACTGTCATCACTTACATAATGCAAATTGTAATTGCATTTTCATGCAATAAATTTATATAAATTTCAGTTTCACACTCTTTTGGGACATTTTTAATGTTAAATGCTTGCTGTAGTGAAGAGAAATAAGGTGATTAAGAAAAAGTTGGATCATATATCATTAAAGTTTTAATGCTTTTAATTAAATTTTCTAATGGTGTGTTTTCAGAAAAGTTAGAATGAGATGAAGCTTTTAAGTCTTACAATTTTTAATCCATGTCCTTTATCTAATTTAAATTTTCCTACCTTTGACTAGTTAACTTCCAATTTTTAGTGAATTTTCTATCATTGATTGTGGATATGAGTATAACAAATTCTGAATCAATTTTGTAATCATCACACTTAATAATTTTATCTTTCATTTTGATAAGTTTATAAAGTCTGTGCCCCTTTGGGAACATAAACTTTTAAGGTCTTTTGAAGAATTATCTTCCTTAGACTTGTGAAACTAAACAGAGATCAGAAGAATGGTGTATAAGACCCTTTATTCAATCATAAAATTAACAAATGACCCAACTTGGGTTACACAAAGCCAAGGCTTCTGGCTTAGCAGAAATACGTAACAAATAATAATTTCAAGGCATGTAGATTAGCCTTAACGGCTCACAGAATAAATAGTTTAATGCACAGGAAAAGCTGTGTTTAAAGTATCCGGCGAGACAAGTCTAAAGGCAAGAACAAATCAATGCCGCTAATGCAAGTCTCAAATAATAACAGCACAACGTGACCTAGAATAAGCAGACACGCTCTTTAAACCAACTTCCAAAACTCATGCTTAAATAGCATTTCATTCTACCTTAATCTGAATAAACTCTCACTATCTCATTAACATTCTGACATGAAAAGAGAGTAAATAGGAAAGGCTTTTCAACTTAAAATGAACTATTAGTTAAAAATAAATAGATAAACCTTACAAGTTAAAGAATTTATCAGCATTCTGTTATAGATCTTTAGCCAATAACAGCAAATTTTGTTTATGGAGAACTTCTACTGCAGACATTTTGTGGCTTTACTTTACTCAGAATAAAGTTCTAATTACTTCAGAAGATTATAATCATTTACAAATAGTCACAACATCTTTAAAAGTAATAGCTAAGTGCAAGTCACTTACCTTTTTTCAGTTGAGTTGTACTCACACTAATTCTCATCCTATTATGAAGTCTCCAGTGTAATATCTGTTGCTGAGTGGTCTCTTGTTTACAATAATGACATCCAAAGAAGGATTTTTAGCACCGCGATAGTTATTATATACATAATGTACACTTACTTTCATTAATGTCTACTACATGTTACACACTGTGCTCACAGAAGTTCTTACTTGGCCTTTATTTTCACAATTGTGTCTTATACTTCTAGTTACAAAAATAATTTAAATGACACAGATTCATAATTTGGTATTTTTAAATTTGAAAATCTCAATTTTGTAAATATTATGAAATCTAATTTGAAAACACATGCACTAGCTCATTAACATTTTGGCAGGAAAGCGTGAATGAAAATGAGACTGAAAGGTTAGTTTAACTAAACTGTTAGTCAAATAAATAAATTCCCACATATTTATATTCAAATGCAAAAGATTCTTTGTCTTCAGTTTGTTTACAGCCTCTGAATGTGATTTTTAATTTTAATATCAATTATCTTAGTCAATTTTTTGTCATGGGGAGGAAAACTTTTTGTGTTTCATTTTGTATAATGAGTACAAAGTTTTCTTAACATGAGTATAGAGACCAGAAAACTGAGTAAAAATTTAGGTTTCATACTTTATACAAAATTAATTTTTTTAAATTTAAGAGAGCCAAAATTTGAAACTTTGTTTCATTTGAAACATTTTTGTAAGGTAAAATATATGTCTATGACTATTGGTTTCAAAAATAAGGAGAAGGTAAAGACTTTTATGAACACTGTATAAATTCAGTAAATATTGAGCCTCACTCGATGAAAGCTAGTCTTTAACTGAACACTTATTCACATAGAGATTGCTTTTTACTTTTCAGTTTCACATCTATGAGAACTAGGCACTATGCATTCTGATGAAATAGTTTTACTTAACATAACATACTTTTTATGCTTGATGAACTGTACTGAAGTTTCTTTGCTATGACTGTTTTGCTTTTCATTGTATAAAGACATTCTTTTAGCACATCATGCTGTATGTTCAATAACATTTTCCCTAATATTTTTCAATTAATATATATATATATATATATGTGTGTGTAATATGTATAATATTTAATTATTATACAAATTTAATTAAGTAGTAGTACAGAAGAAAAAGTACCCTGCTACAAAGTGGAAGAAATATTTATTAATTATAATCAAGAAAATGGCTCTTATTTATGATCTTTTTAGGTATTTCAGGCTTTCTCGGTGAAATTCTAGCTACCTAACATATACTTCTAGTTACACTTCTAATTGAAGTTAATTTGTATAATATGTCTGATGAAAGTGTCATTTGTAAGAAAAATTTAAACTAAATGGTTATTGCCAAGATAACTACATAATGTCATTTTTTGTTCAGTTGTCCTTTTTTTTTTTTTTTTCCTAGAATTGAGTTATATAATGTTTTGTGATGTTCAAAATTATATAATAGTAAAACATTAGATACCTATCTAATACTGCATAAATCATTTTTTTAATAACAAATCATAATTTATCTCCATGCTGCAAAATAAAGGGACTATTCACAAACAAATTATTAAGATAATATAATTGTTCTGCTCTTGTTTTTGATTTTGAGCAATAAGAACAATTATAAAAATTTTCATATAAAATTTAAAGTTGGACATATTTGTTATTACATTTCAGTTATTTTCAAAATGCATGGTGTGAATATTTTTACATTTTTCTTGGTGAGTTTTAGAAATTAATAAGTTAAATGCTGATGCTCAAGGACAAAAATTAAGTAAATATCAACAGAGGATGAATGAATATAAAATGGATCTATTATGAAAATTACTGTTGCTAATTTAAAACTTCAAAACCTTTCTGTCATACTTGGAATGACAGAAATAACAGTCTGTACCCAAAATTCTATTTTATTTCAGATAACAAGAAACTGAAAGGATTCACTTTTTCTAAATTAAAATAAAATAATTTATTTGTGTCCATTCTGCTCATATTCCACCAAACATTCCAGTCATTTTAAAAAGCTCCTATGTACTAACAAAGGAAGACATTCATATTAAGGACATATTCAAGTAATTAGCCTGTGGGGAAAATTTTCTATGAAGAAACAACTTCTAACTCATTTTCACACACATATGAAATGGGAACAGCCCATTTAGATGTGGACTTTGCTTTTATTTCTTAATATTATCTTACTGGACAGAAGTGAAATATTATTTTATACTCCGAATTCTGAGCATTACTGAAATTATCTCAAAATATTTATCTTAATCTGTATTGCTTTTGTTTTGAAATTGATGCTATAATATTGTTTACATATGGTTTC
>KK112870.1:121229-146669 GCA_000611955.2 Stegodyphus mimosarum
AAAAAAAAAAAAAAAAAGTTTGTTTTACAGAAAATGCTTCATTTGGTTTAGAGAGCAAAATCTGGAGAATTCTTATGCCTCAACCAAAGTCATTTTACGTTTTTGCCACCCACACAGTATAGTGGTTAGGGGAGCCTGACTGTGATACCAAAGGGCCCGTGTTCGAATTCCGGAAAAGGCATGGGTGTAAATTTGTCTGTCCCTTCATAGGTTCCGTTTGGCAATGTACCTTAGGTCGGAAGCCACCCTACCGGAAGAGTTGTGGAGAATTCTTATGCCTCAACCAAAGTCATTTTACGTTTTTGCCACCCACACAGTATAGTGGTTAGGGGAGCCTGACTGTGATACCAAAGGGCCCGTGTTCGAATTCCGGAAAAGGCATGGGTGTAAATTTGTCTGTCCCTTCATAGGTTCCGTTTGGCAATGTACCTTAGGTCGGAAGCCACCCTACCGGAAGAGTTGTCCCTTCATAGGAGGTGGCTATTAGGTGCCTCCACAATAAAATGGCCATTGTTATAGGCAAGTGCACACCATTGGTATTTTCTCCTAGTCATTTGTTTATGCACATTTCCTCTATGTATATATTATAGCTCTCTTTTTCCCACATTTAATAATCTTTATACTGTGAGATATAGGAGTGAAAAATAGTTATTAAGTATTTTTCTAAATGCTAACAATGCCGAAAGTATCACTTATCCCCACAGAAACGTTTGTTGCAATCTCTTCATTTGTTTCAATTTGTTTGTTACAATTTGTATGAAAATAAATTCTGTTAGTAAATGTTGTAATAATAATAATTAATATGTTGTAATGTATGTTATTCTTTTAGCTATCATGCAAATATATGATTTTAGTAATAAGACACACAACTTCTTGCACTGACATGAAGAAATGGAACTCAGGGAAAGGGTTTAAATCACTCTTTACCAAAAATGCACGTACATCGGGCTCACAATAACACCAACTGCTTGCAGTGGGAACTTAAGGATAATTTAACGATATCTTTAAATGGCAAAGAGCAGTACTAGACTACTTAAGACTCACAAGCTGACTCAGCAAACTACACTGGCGATAGACTTTAATAAGCGGCCTGAAGGCTAGCAGCAACTAAGATTAATAGCAGTGTGTGCTGTACTAGCGAAATCACGCTCTGTTTAACTTTCTCTTTTCATCTGTTTAAATACCCTTCTTTACTTTAACTTAATTTGTATCCTGGCAAAGAAATGAGGAGTTCAGTAAAGATAACAAAAATTAGAATAATTGGTTATTCAAACTAAGGGAAATCCTGCAGTGTGTTTATTGCAAATTTATGCTACTTAGTCCTTTGGTATTAATTATTAATCAGTTCGAATGGAGTTGCATTTATATAAAAATTCTTTGGATTTATTTGCCATTTATTTAACTTGATTGTTTTAAGATAATTCATGATGTGGAACTTTTCAGCTATGATACATTAGTTTATTTTTCTTTTTATCTCTTCATGAATGTAATGCTTGCTTCTTAAACAAACTTTTATTAATTTTAACAACTACTTAAAAAAAAAGTAACATATAAAGTCTTTAGAGTTATGAATTTTGGGGGATGAAAGTAAGCACATTTTTAACTGGTTTATTATGAAAATGACTAATTCAATTTAAAATATTAATTCTTCTCCTATTACATAAAATTCTGCTTTATTCCAGGTGAAAAGAAGTTTGAGGAATTCCATTTTTCTGCTTCAAAGACAAGTGGAATCATTAATTTGTGCCCATTCTGCTCATATTCCACCAACAATTCTGCTAATTTTAAAAGACACCAATGTACTCATAGTGGAAAACGTTTATATGCATGTGCAACATGTGGTAAAAGTTTTGGACGAAAAGAACATCTCAGAGCACATTTTTATACTCATACTGGAGAGCGCCCATTTAGATGTGAACTTTGTAACAAAGCTTTTACTTCAAAATCTAATCTTAAGAGGCATATTATGCTACATGAAATTAAGCAGCATTTTGTATCATAAATTTTGGGGAATGCAAATAGTTGAAATTTATCCCAATTTTTATTTTATTTTGTTTTGAATTTGTGCACTTCATTTTGTTACTTTTTAAATTATTTCCTTATGCATGTCTGTCTGTTGTAAAAGCAGCATAAACTATGTTGTAATAGAATCGTAAAGAAGAATAAGATACTTCTTGTTCAAATCATTGAGACAAATTAGAATAAATTCTTATATTCTAAATATTGATTCAATTTGCAGTGAGCATAAGTTGGAAATCTGTTATACCTCATTTAATATTATTTTTAATTTTAGTGTATCTTCTGTGTTTTCCATTTATACGTATTGAACTAGTCAACTAAACTGGCCAAAACAAGCCAAATAACATGTTTTGGCCTTTTGCTGGCTATTCTAGGCTTGGCCAATAGTAGCTGTCTGAAATCCAAAATTATCTTTTACTTCACTTTTGTTACTTTGTCATGAAATTAAAGCTTTTCACAGATGAAAGATATATTTATTATTTAATGACTGTTAAAAGCTATATTTTATCATTAGGACTATCATAAATACATACTTAGAAATCTCTATAAGCGTTTTTCTCTGTGTCATAAACAAACAAAAAATACAATGTGATCATCAGCATTTTCTCAAAGATGTATAAAACAGATAAACTGATGATGATCCCAACCACACTAGTTAGACTAGCGTTAAGCTTTTTTGCTACTTGGACAAACTCTTCAATTTCTAATATCTTTTATCCAGTGCTACTCTAAATTCTAAAAATTTTGCCATTGAATGTGGATACATGTTTACAGTGACTCTGGTGGCAAGCTGCAAGTTAATCTGTTTCTGAACTGTATTTGCTTGTGATACATGGAAGCTGTACTTACTATTTAACAGTATGAATGTTAAAAAATACCTTCTCTCATTAGCATCATTAATATACACCATGTCTACAGATGACCTTACCTAGCCTTTATTTTATCACTGGTCATAGACATACATTCCAGTTACAAAAATGTTTTAAATGACACAATTATTTATGTTTTAATATTTATAAATTTAAAGAAATCAATTTAGCAAAAATTGCAAAATCTAACTTTTTATATGTTCAGACAAAATGGCCCATATTCTCGTTACACACGAAGAAAAACATGAAAACTCCCATGTATCCAGCCCATTCAGCAGACTCTGAATTTGATTAAAACCAGTGTGCAAACGTATTCTGTTTTTCTTACTTGTGCTATAAGGTGTTATGATATTTGCAGCTGCATAACCTATTTTCTTGTCTATGCATAGATCAATTTGTTGCATGTTTTCTGCCACTGCACATCCTTTAGAAATCATTTTGCTGAGAAAGAAAAAAATTATATGTAAAGGATGTGTCTTAAATATTTCAATATTTAAAATTATTGAATTTAATTAAGATGTTACTACTAAACATGTAAGTATGAAAAGAGAATAATGCAAAAGATAAAAATTTATTTTTGATAATACATGTTAATAATGTAAGATAAAGGTATGAGATTGCATTTATGTTCTTAATCATAGGTTTAAAAATTAAATTAAATGTTGATTTCTTAATTTACTACTTGATCAGAATGTCACATACAGTATAGTAAAAAAAACAGATTTAATTCTTCCATTAGTAAAATGAATTGATGAATACTTGTTCTGTAGTCATTTGTAAAAATTTAAGACCATCCATAGAAAAACCAGATTTAATGGAATTCCACAATAATGACATGTTTTATAAAAGAACAAAATAGACTTAGCATTTGTATTTTGTAGAACCTCCTTTGTTTTTAATCACTGCTGCAATCCTATTAAACATGCTATAAATAAGAGATTAGCAGAAAGCTTGAGAAATATCTGTACACTAGACATGCATTATTGCTTCAAAAAGCACCATACATCGGATAGTTGCTTTTCCATAACTCTAGGTTGTTACCTAACCAGTCAAGCACTTGGATCTTCTCTACCCTTAACCTGGAACATGGAGCCCCGTCATGGTTGAAAACTGAACATCCATGTGAAGCTTCAACTTTTCAGATAACAAATTAAGGTATTGACTTCTGTTCATAGTGGTTTTAGAGGCAGAAAAAATTGAACAGCCGAAACCAGATGCATCCCATATCATCTGGTTTCGAAGATGTTTCATAGTTGGAGTCACATATCTGTCATCTTATCTTCTCCTTGAGCAGTGAACAAGCAGATGCAGTAAATTTTTGCACACTGAACTCATTGGAAAATAATACCATACACCAGTGCTCCACAGCCGGTGTGCCGCGGCACACTGGTGTGCCATGAGTAGGATATAGGTGTGCCGCAATCAAATACATGTATTTGACATTTTGCAATTTTTTATCATGTATTTAATACACAATGACAATTTTTTTTTCCTTAATAATGTCTATTTTAAATGTTTTTATATATTTCACTGTTGTGTGTGTGATTGTAAGTGTGTCAGCATTTGAATTTTTTCGGCACTTCCTTGATAACTCGGAACTTAAAAATATATAACTTTTTTTTAAACATAAATTTAAACGAAATATATTGGTTTCAGACCATTTTAATTAAAAATAAGAGGTCTAAAACTGTTTTTTTTTTAATTTGAAATAAACCAATCAAATTGAAGAAGTTTTGTTTTTTAATTTTTTTAAAAAATTTCGGTTATTATGATAATTATTATGATTGCATATAAATAAATATGTTATGGTTTTATAATTGTATATTTTTCAAATTAAAAACAAAAATTTATTGTAAATTTTGTGTATAAATAAATACATATATACATTAGGTTTCGGTGTGCCACGAAATTCCAGAAAGATTTTTTGTGCGTCGCAGGTGAGAAAAGGCTGCGGACTACACCACTATTGTACTGTCCAATTCTGATTAGTAATTTTGAAAGGTAGTTACTTTAATTATTTTAAAAGGCATATACTCAGTGAAAATGTTTATGTAAGTGTGCAACATGTAGTAAAAGTTTGGACAAAGAGAACATCTCAGAATACATTTTTACAGTCATCCTGTAGACAGCACATTTAGATGTGAATTTTATAACAAAGCTTTTTCTTCAAATTATAACCTTACCAGAGGTGTTTTCGCATAAAGTAGCACTTTATATCATAAATCTTGATCAGTGGTGAAAATTAAAATTTAACTTATTTTTTATTTTATTCTGAATTCCTAGACTTGATTTATGTTACGTTTTTAATTATATTTATGTGCAGATTTTTTTCCTTTTAAAATCAGTATAAATTATGCTGTAATGAAAGTAAGCAAAAAGGAGATGCTTCTTGTTTCAATGGCTAGAAAATAATTGGAATAAATTCTTCTTATTTTTAAAAGTTAATTCAATTGTGATGATCATGAGTTGGAGACATTTATCATTATTAAGTTTTAATGTGTTTTCTATGTTTCAGATTTATATGCATTGAATTGACCAAGTGATGTGGCTAAAACCACAAAAAGCAACAGCCAAGAGTAGCAGTCCAAAACTGAAATTATCTTTTACTCCACTTCTGATGATTTTTTATGAAAACAGACCTGTTAGCAGATGAATATTTTTTTAATTTAATATTCCAACTCTTAAAAGCTTTATTTTGCCATTCAGACTGTTGTTAGAACATACAGACTTCTGCCCCATAGATGAATAAAATAAAACATATGATCATGAGAATTTTTTCAAACATGTGAAAATCACCCAAAAGTATAAACTAATGATGATCTTAACTGTTTGACAGGGCTATTGTTAGGCTTTTTGCCTTTCGTCCAATTTCTGCAGCTTCTAAATTCTGTTATGAGATACATTCCTAAATTCTAAAAGTTTTGACATCCATTGTGGCCTACTTGTTGCACTGAGTCTGATGCTACACTGCAGATTGATGTTTTCTTAACTGTATTTGCATGTAATTTATGAAATATGTATGTATTATTGAATGATATAAGTGTTAAAAGTTATCTTCTCTCATCAGCATCATTAATATATACCATTTGTACAGAAGTCCTTATCTTGCCTGTATTTTTTGTGACCATTGGTCACAGACATATGCTTCCAGCTACAGACATGTTTTAAATGAAGCAAATATTTATGTTCTGATCTTTTTTAATTTAAAGAAATCCAGTTTGAAAAAATTACAAAATCTAACTTATCTATTGTACATATTTGTCTGGTTCATGAACTTTAAGAAACTGTTATAATCATTATGAAAAAAAAAAAAGGAAAGAAAAGAAACATAAAAATTGCAATTCCCATGCAACAAAAATTGACCAAGGCATTTAATTTCAAAATTTAAAGTTTTTGACGTCATTTTCAGTTTGTTTTGAAGGGCTGATTAACACATTAGAATAATTTCACTCTTCAATTTGTATATGTTCTCTGAATATGATGTCCAGCTTTATTATAAAATATTTCAGCCAATTTTCATCATATAGAAGTGAATTTTTTTAAATTTTTTATAATGAGTAAAATATGTTTTAAATATAATTATAGGTCTGGAGGGATCTATAAATAGTTTGATTTCTAGATAAGGTCTGGAGGAATCTATAAATAGTTAGATTTCTAATTTTTACAAAAGTGATCTCTCTGTATTTAAAAATGCCAAAACATGAATATTTACCTCATTTAACACATATAATACATGTTGCTTTAAATATTTTATTAAAGATGTAAAAATCATGTAAAATAGATATAGTAATGTACAAAAATATGGCTGCATAAAGTGTTTAAAATAGAAATGGAAAATATAGAAATTCTGCTTTCCAGAAAATTATTTCTGAATTTTATGACAATAGTTTGGGTGCCCATAGATAGTGATGGGTAAATTCTTTGGAGGCAGGCCAAAAAATTAGTGAGCCAACATAATTTATTCTAAAATTTTAAAAAGAGTATACAAATGTTAATGTGATGAATGAAACTGCAAATGCATTTTTAAAAGTTCCTTAAATTCAGGTTTGAAGTGCAATGTACTAATTTGTAGAAGTGATCCTAAATGCTCTTCTTAAGTCTATTTTCAATGGAATTCTTCCTAAGGTTCATAGTAGAAAATATTTGTTTACATGTACTAAAAGAAGAAACAAACACGGCACTAATTTTTGGACATGAGCTACTAAATTTAGGAAACTTGCTTTCAATAGTGGTTTGTAAAACTCTTATTTTGGAACATTCAGAAACAATTACTTGTGATGATTAACTCAATCAATTCAAGCTAGAAATCCGGCCTAATTGCTTCACAATTTGCATTGAAAGGCATGGTGAAAATATCCGTTTCTGTTTGAATGGCATTAGAATTTGAAATCTGCATTCAAATTTATAATCCTGTTTTGTCAGTCCATCTTCATAACTCTTAAACTTGTCTTCATTTACTGGGGATTCTTAGTTAGCTGCCCAGCAAATAGGTCAAGTTTCAGTATAAAATATTTGCCCCAAATATTGATAAATAGTTTTGTTTCTTTGCATCTTGACATAAGTTGTTCATAAGATGAAGATCTGTGAAAAATGCAGTGTCCGAAAACCATGCTATTTTCTTCCAACATTTCGCATTCTGCAGAACAGTTTCTCATGAAAGAATGGCACGATGTCATGTTTCAGCTGCCAAACTCGCTCAGAAGCACATCCTGCATTTTTCATTAAGGCACTTTACTTTCGTGTAATACAGTATATCAAAGTATTCAAATTGCATGGACTGAAGAAAATCTTGAAATTGCCCATGAGTAAGTCCACAAGATCTAATAGTATTTACAGACCTCACGATTACATCAAACACAGGTTTCATATTCAGTGCAGATTTATATAGGGCATCTTTATGTATAATGCAGTGTAGATAGACAACATTTTTATCAGGGTAATTTTGATTAAAGATTCCAAGAAATCCAGATTTTTTTCCCCTATAATAATCTAACTATGGCCTAAAGATAATCTAACTATGGCCTGTCATAGTGGGTGCTTCATTGTTCATAATACTGAATGTGTTTGTTATAAGTACTTTCAAAGTTGAAAGCCCTTCCAGAAATTCACAAAAAATATCACATCCTGTTGTAATTTCCTTTTAATGTGTACCCATTAATTTCGATTTTATTTTTTGGATTAAAAGTGTGCATTATATGCCGAAATTATACGGTAATCTTAATGTCACATCTAGTGCAGTAAAGTAGATTAGGTACTTACATTAGACAAATGAATTGATAGAAATTTGTTCTGAATATTATCCGGATGCTTATTCTTGCTAGTATAGATATTCAGTACTGTTGCATTTATTCAAAATCGTAGTAAATAATCATGATAAAACATAGAATCTTATTTTTAATAATACAAAAAATGAAAAGATTTTATCAAAATTAAAATAGTAGATTATCTCCTTGCTGAAAAGAAAAGGTGCTGATCATAGAAAAATTACCTGAAGCAAGAGGAACAGTTATGTAAAATATCACATCAAAAGTTAAGCTAATTGCATTTCATTTATTTTTCATAATTCACGGAGTGATTATTTTCACATTTTTCTCAGTGGTTTTCAGAAATTGCAAGGGTAGATGTTGATGTCCAAAGATGAAAACTTAATAAATATCATCAATGAATAAATGAATTTTTATTATATAATTTATGTTTTATAACTATTGCTAATTCATAATTCAAAACTTTTGTGTCATTATATAAAACTCTGCTTTATTCCGTGTGAATAAAGCATATTAAGAAACTGGAAGGGTTCAATTTTCCTGCATTAAAATCAAATGGAATCATTAATTTCTATCCATTCTGCTCATATTCCACCATTTTAAAAGGTATCTGTGTACACACAGTGGGAAATGTTTGTATAAGTGTGCAGCATGTAGCAAAAGTTTTGTATGGAAACATCTCGGAGCACATTTTTACTCTCATACTGGAGAGAGGCCATTTATATGCGAATTTTGTAACAAAGCTTTGGTTAGAAAGTATAATCTTACCAGACATATTTTTGCACATGGAACAAATAACATTTTATGTCATAAATTTTTATCAGTGTTAATAATTTTAACCCAGTTTTTATCTTGTTTTGAATTTATGGACTTGATTTATATTACTTTTTTAATTATATTTATATGCAAACTATTTTCTTGTGCTGTAATGGAAGTAAGGAAGAATGGGATATTTGTAGTTGAGATGGCTGAATAATAATTGGAATTTTTAAAAATTGATTCAGTTGTTTCAATAAGCATGAGTTCAAAACCTTGTATATGTCATTTATCATTATTTTAAATTTTAATATATTTTCTTTGTTTCCTACTTATGCACATTAAGAACTGGCCAACTAATACTTTTATTGATGCTTTCGACTTTGGCTGGCCAAAATTTGAAATTACCTTTTACTCCACTTTTGGTGATTTTTTATGAAACAAATCTGTTAGCAGATGAAAGATGTATTTAATATAATAATTTTTAAAAGCTATATTTTGCCATTAAGACTATCATTAGAATATAGTTACAAACCTTTGCCGCACAAATATACAAAAATAAAACGTGATCATGAGTATTTTCTCAAACATATGAAAACTACATTAAAGAGATAAACTAATGATGATCTTCACAAACTGGCAGAGTAAGCTTTATGCCACCTAGACAATCTTTTAATTTTGTTTAAATTGATTAATGTAAACAATCAGTTTTCATGCACATTGTATGTGTTTACTTTCTTTTTAAGAGCATTTAAATATTTGTCCACCTATTTTTCGAAGTGCTATTTTATCATTGCATTTGAGTCAGTGTTTCATTGAACGAACACAAAGAGTTTTCTCACCAATTCCATGCTCATCAGCGAGCTTTAAGGCCAGTTTACACTTCTCCGAGTGACTTTCAGCGAGCCCCTCATCCGAGCGTCTCAAACCGAGTAAAACGGACATGTACTCTGATAGATCGTTTGCACCAATCAGAGCGGACTGACACCTCGCCTCCATTTGTTTGCAGAATGGATACCGACGTGCAGCTTGCTGTGCTTGAAGTTTGCGAAGTAGTTTCCAAGGAATTAGTTTCTGTTCTGGGGGTGTGGAAAGAAAAGGAAATCAAAACGTAACTACGTAGCTCGCTCGCCGTGATGAATTGGGAGCATTAAATCAACTTTTAAATGAACTTTGGGGTGAGGATATCCAGAGTTACAAAAACTCAGAATGGGTGAAGGATAATTTGAAAATTTATTGGAAATGGTCATTCCACTTATTCAAAAAAAAAAAATTCTTTCGAGATGCTCTGCCAGGAAAATTAAAATGCAGATAGCGCCACGGTTTCTGGGGATGGGTAAATCCTACAGTTCACTGCAATATTTATTTCGAGTGTCAAAATGCACAATCAGCATATTTATTCCAGAAGTGTTTGAGGCCATTTTCTGTGTATGAGGTTGAGCTAAAATTATTAATCTTTTGCTTGAACATTATAACACCTTCGGATTTTAACCTGTTAATATTAGCCTGATATGCTTTCTGTCAGCGATTTTTATTTTAATACTTCCCACTGATCGTTTGTAAATGAAATCTGATTTGTGGTTCAGATAAAAAGGAAAATCTATAGAACAAAATTTTTGCTTATATTTTATTAGGTATAATTGGCCATGAGTAGAAACTCGCTTTTCGAAATTTAGATCAACAAAATAAAATAAATGTTTGCCCTTTCACTCATTTTTTTAAATTGAAAACTGTATTTTAATGGGTAGTTGAATAATATATAATTTGTTTTTTTGATTAAAGAAAATTCAGAAATAAGTATGTTTAAAATGAATATTTTGAATCCGATACCCTAATTTAATTTGCTTCTATGTTTTTTCTGCACTATCAAAAACCTAAATTGATTCTGATCAGTAGGTATATCCACGTTATATTTAGGTATTAGTAAACAATGGTCGTAATATTCAGGTTTCACAAGATGCATATGCGTTAAAAGATGCCATAGTTAGATTATCGCTCCATCTCCGCACTGACACTACTCGGAGTTACTGCCCGGATAGATTTTCAACGGGTTCAAAGCAGTAACGGACTCACACAGTCAGGCAAAGAAGACAGATGTCCTGTTTTGCACCCGCTAAGTCTTTCTGCACTGATGGGTGAAAAATCAAGCTTGGACAAAGAACCTCTATGTAAAGAAAGAAAGGCTCCATAGACGTAATGTAAACCACTTTTTCTGCAACGCCGCTATAAAGAAAAGGAACATTCGCCAAGGGATTTGGCGATGGAATCTGTTGGCGAGAATTTCCCCTCTGTGATGTGCCGGTTCTTTGGTACCTAGCCGACATTTTCCCCCTCCGCGACGTGTATAGGAAATTAAGGAACACGGGTTAAGATGAATCGTTCTTTGACATGTCGCGATAATTTAAACTCGGAAATGATGAAATATTAGGTGAAGTTTCACTGGCTTTCTTACTTTTCAACTTTAGCAGCGGCTTTGCTATTTTTGCAAAGTCTTTAATGAAGGACCGATAGTATGAACACATCCCAAGAAACGACAATAATTTCTTCGCTGTTTTAGGAACAGGATAATTTTTAATAGCTATTATTTTTGATTGATCAGTTTCGATTCCCTTTTGGGAAATTTTAAATCCTAAATAACGTAACTCTTTTGCGGCAAATTACATTTGGACGCATTTATCTTTCAACCAGCTTCATTTAACAATGAAAACACTTTTCTTAAATCTTCCAAGTGTTGTTCTAGATTACTACTCGTAATTATAATATCGTCTAAATACATGAACGTGCTTTTACCAAGGACTGGTCTTAAGACGATGTCCATACATCTTTGGAACGTTGCCGGCGCGTCGGATAAACCAAAAGGCATTCTACGTGCCAGACGTAGTTATGAACGCGGTTTTGTGTACGTCTTCGGGTTTTACCCCAATCTGAAAATAGCCACTCGTAAGATCTAACGTAGTCATGTATTTTGTAGAAGAAATATTTCGAATTATTTCTTCAATTATCGGCAATGGATATACAGGATATTTTGTAACTGAATTTAACGCGATAATCTATAGCAAACGCCACCGCTTCGGGTGCGTAATCGGGTAATCATTATTTTTCCTACACAGGACAACAGGGCTAGCATAACTGCTAGAAATTGGCGTGATGATTTTATTCTTTAACATCTCTTTAATATGACATTCAGTTATTTCTTCCTTGATCCTGTCATAGCGGTAAGGCTTTTGCCGAACTGGCTGAGCATACCCTGGATTTTTTCCTTTTCTTCTGCTGGTAAATGTTGCAAGTCCAGCTGCGGGGGCTTATCATTCTTGACTTCTATTGGTTTCATATTTAACGTCAACTCTCCCCCTTTGAAATCAATTTTTGCTTCTGCCAAACTAAAAAAGTCCACACCTAGAATAATACATGTTTGCAGGTTTCGCACAATATAAAATAGAAGTTTTACCTGCTCGTCGTTGATACGCACGAACAGCAGTAATTTGCCTAAACAGCTACACTTCTCCCCTTGGGACGCTATGACATCCGTGTCTCTTGCACTAAAAATTCTGTAACGGCGAAAGTGCTTTTTGAAGAATCTTTCCGATACAAAGCTGCTTTGGGCTCCTGTATCCAAGAGGGCTGTCGCCGGTATGTTGTTAATTAAAACTTCAATCTTGGGTAAACTCAAATTCTTCACGACCACGGTGTTTAAATTGATTTTGGAAGGGTTTTGCGCTGCTTCGGACTTCTTCACCTTCCTTGAAGAAATCCATCTTAGTTTAAATTCTTCTTATTCTGGTTGCCCTCGGAATCTTTGCTTGTTCTTCTATTGAATTCCCTTCGTTCGCCGCTCGATTTAGGAGACACATCTTTCTTCGGCCATTGCTTCGCCTTATTCCCGTAACTTTGATTTTGCTTTTGCTGGGGTCTTGGCGAACTCCACTGACTTCTTCGCTCAAATTGGCGTCGTCGTTCGTTGTCGGCTGTTCTTCGGCTTTCAAATTGTACCGCGAGCTCAAATAATCTGTCTAACGTCGTTGGGTTTCTTAGCTCGATGAAATCTTGAACTTGGGGCAGTAGCCTAGGAAGTATAATTTGAATAATTTCAGGATCCGGGCGACTTCCATACAACAGCTTGAAAACTTGAATTTTTCTCAAAATAAAATTAGACAAATCTTCTATTTTCTCTTGATATCGACTAAAGAGTTCCGCTTCCAGTCTGGCTCGATCTCGTACTACGAGAAATGCTTTCACCAAGGAATTTTTGAAATTTTCATACGTATATGTGGAGCTTCCTGGTTCCCCCAAGAGATTCTTTCCAATGCACTTGAACCAACTTAGCGCTTGGCCCTTAAAAGCGCTGGTAGCAAGAGCGACTTTCTGAAATTCGTGAACTGGATATAGCATGAAGTGGGAGTCTAGCTTCTCCAGGAAATTAATTACGGCTGTCTTGCCGTCAAAACTTGCCGCTGGCTTCATGGCTGCTCTCATGGTTTGTACGATGTAGCCAAACCCTTGTAGGCCAGGAGGTGCTATCTCAGGATTCTGGACAGGTGCAGCAGGTATCTCAGGTTCGTCTTCTTGTTGTTGAGGCCGTCCTCTTCTTTTTGTTCGGGCGCCACTATCAGGACTGAGTGTTCTGTGTATGTTCTTTGGAAACATGGTGAAGTACTTAGAAGGGTTCTTCTTCTCAAGTCTCAAGTCCTGAACTGGAACAGGGAGCGGAAAATACGCTATGTTCTGGTGTAGATACTGTATTGGCGAATAACTGCACTTGAAAGGGATTTGAAATCCTCTTTTATTAAATCACTATTATTTACACACTTCCCAACTCGGGAGGGATACAGAAAGTAAAAGACCACACTTGGGTCGAACTTAACAATCAAATAATATTAACACTAAACCTAAAATAGAAATGTAAATCAACTTTGCTTCGCAGAGCAAATCACGGAGTGTGGCCTCTAACTAACCGGTGCGTAGCAAGAAGTACTAATACTAGCGCACTTCAATTTATTTCAATATGCAATCACGTAGTAAGCACTATGGCTTATAAATTTAGCTGTTGGCTGGTCAAGCGAACGTTGAGCAGAGTGACCGTGATCTGAGACTAAAGCTCTCTCTCACTAAGAGGTTTCTACCTCTGGTTTAAATAGCACTTGGCTGTACTTCAAAATTAGCATAAGCTGAAAACGCGCGCTTCTTCTGACGGGAAGTTGAAACAGGGAGGAGATAGAAAGATTTAAATTAAAATAAAACTTGGTTAGTTTAACTAAAACCTTAGAAGATGAAGAAATTAAAAAGGTTGATATTTTGGATTTAATATGGAGCAAGTGTTCAAGAGGGCATGCTGAAGTAAGGTAGATCGTAGGAGGTAAAGGATGACATATTGCTGAGGCAAAAATGCACACCTATAGAAAAAAGGGTAAGGAGGGAAAAAAGGAAAAACAAAGAATTAAATGTAAAACTAAATACTGCAGTATTTGTACTTACTCAGGCTCAGATGGCTTCTTCTATAAGCTCTTTGGCATTGAACCTGTGAATAAACTTTGTAATATCCACAGAATGAAAAATAACATGGAGGTAAATTTGAAATGCTCTGAATAGGTCAGCCGAAGGTACTACTGAAGAAGTGAGAGGAATTTACGATAGCAGTGGGTAGAAGCAGGGAACTTTTAGGGAGTCGTGAAAGTGAGAGAAATGCGGGATGAAAGGGCTTCTCCTAAGACTGGAGCTCCGCCTTTTCCGTGAAGTAGGAGGGGAGAATGACTAGTAAGAAGATGCGCAAAGGGTCTAGAACCTAACAGATGTGTTTGTACTAGAAATGTCGGTAAGCACAAAGCTACAGTGACAGGCCGAATTCAGGTCTGGCAAGCGACGAAAGTATGTAAGTGAGGATAAGTGTACTGCCCCCTCATTGGAAGAAACTCAACTCTCAACTTAAATAGAAAAGGAATCCTCTATCAACGATGTATCAAATCTATTCTTCTCTACGCCGCCCCCGCTTGGTCTGCTACTGCAAATTCCAACAAAGCACCTTCAAATTTTACAAAATAAGGCACTTCGAATTTTGACTAACGTCCCATGGTAAAAAAGAAAGTCTGTCTTACAGAAATGGACTCGCTGACTCATCTCCCCTACGTTTCTACTCGGTCGAAGTGAGTGTTTACATTATCCGAGATGTCGTACCGAGCGGGTACTACGGGTCTCTCGGAGAAGGTAAACCAGTTTCAATTCTTGATTTGCTATGTTCAAATCGTTCTATTAATGTAATTTTTTTTAATGTTAAAACAACTTTCTTGTGCTTAGTACTTGTAGCATGTTCTTTACGCATTTTTTTAGTTAGTTTTAAACCATTTTTTAAATGAATAAGAAGAAATGTTGCACAAAAATACGCATGTAACAAAATAAGATCAACCAAAATAATATCTTCGATTATGCACATGCAGAACGAATTGTACGAGGTAATCGTTAGAAACTAAAAACGGAAGTTAGCAGTTTTTAGGACATGCTCAAACTTGCGTGTTTTTCCCCCTCTCTTTACATATTATCACGCTGATTATTGTTGAGTGTACCATGCACGGATAATCCGCAATCCGAGTAATAGAGAGTTCACTGTAGTACAGTACGAAAAGTGCTTTATTGCGGAAATGTACTGTTTAGAAATTTTGCTTCATTTCCGAATTTTATGGCAAGAATTTGGGCTCTTAAATAGGAATAAAAGTACACCCAGAGATGGATTAGAGTCATGAAACAGACAGACATCAATTTAATACACTCAGTGCCCCATGAATTACTGTTTCATAAACAGACAGTATGTGGAGAGGATACGTGATTACCATTGACACAAACCCAAATGTTTCCCGTATTTTTATTTATCTATTAAATAGATTTACAAATTATCATCTTAGCATTATATTCTGTATTTTGAATCTTAATTGGCTTGTGTAGTTTGACATAAAATAATGTATAAAATCCTCAGAAACGTAATAAACGCACCATGGTATGTAGAAATGCCCAAATTCATAGTGATCTCAATATCTACCCTATACATGATCAAATTCTCATAAGTGCTCATAATTTCTTTGAAAAAATGAAAAACTCTCCATATACAGCTATCAGAAGCCTCACAGAATATGATCCTATTGAAGAATATACCGTTAAAAGATCTCGAACTATCCACCATAATGCGTTATGGTGGTGATGTATATATTGTATCATATTATTTCTCGTAAACTTCGCATCGTTAGTGTTATTCAAAACTACGTGTATATATATTTTGCTTGCAAAGATAGGACTTTGTACTTATTATCTCTTGCAAAGATAGGACTTTTTTTTAACCAAGAATTTTCAAGATTTATTTACTTATTTACTATTTTTATAATCAACTGTACAGTACTTATTGTTAACTTCGAGAAATTTTCTATCTCCCCAAGGTCTTTCTGATTGGACACAGCACTTCACGTGATGTCTCCGCCCATCATTTCAATTATTTAATGATTTCTGATATTTAACGGATCAATATGTCATCCACATTACTAAAGAAGCTAAAGGATCACATCCACAAGCTATTATTGTACATATTTCTCATCTTCAAATACTTAAAAAGTTATTTTACTCAAATCTCCTCATCGGACTGAAGGACCAATCACAATACTGGTACACGTCATGTGACCTGCATTGCCTAGCCTCACTTCCTCTTACTTAGATCTCCCTTCACCTCTGGACACCATGCATATAGCATGCACATCGATTGCTATATATAATTGTTTATCAATTACAAAAATTAATTAATTAATTAATTAATATAACTCAATTATTGATCTCGCCTCTGTGCGTGGTATTAAACACCTTTAATTTAAACTTATACTGTTAAGGGCTATTGGCATAATATTTATATACTGGTTATAACTCTTCAGTAGTTGACTGTCAGCAGCAAAATCAAGATCCAAGATAATGTAATAACATTAAATTGTGATTGTTGAACAAATTATTTCAAAGAAATGTTCTTACCAATTTGAATGGAATGTTTTGGATTACAGCAAAGCGCAGAAGGACTATCTGCCTAAGGAGGAGGATGCCTTAGTGGAGAAGTGATTTCCATCTACTGCGATATGAAACCACATCAAGTACAAGTACGAAACTTACCAGTACAAAAATCTGTTTAGTTTTGCTTGTTTGCTTGTTTGTCTTATGATATTTGCAGTTACATAACCTATTTTCTTCTTATACTTACATCGATTTGTCAAATATTTTCTGCTACAGAAAGATGCAGAATATTTGTTGAAAAGGCCCCGTTCAGGTTGGCACCTGTTACTTTAATGCCATGTAAAGCCTTTAAAAAACAGAAAAAAAGCACTATAGTAAGATTGGATTTTTCTTAGTTTCTTAGTAGTTAACAAATTCTTTACTACCACAAAATTAACTTTTTAAATCTCGTTCTTTATTTGAACGTGCAGTCCCACTTTTCCTATACAGACACATTGTTTCCCTTGAGCGGCAATTACCCTTTGTCCCGTTGGTTTAAACATTGAAGAGTGACGAAAATGTTTCTTAAAAATCTCCTGCGTAAGGAAGCTGCATTGAGCTCCGATATCTAGTAGGGCGGTAGTAGGAAAATCGTTCAGTAAAATATGGATCTTCTGCAAAGCCAAATTTTGTATTACTACCGTATTTAGCTTAATTTCCGAGCGATTTTTCTTTCCAGAGAATGACCGAGTCCTCTTCTCGGCCACCCTAATCAGTTTAAATTCTTCTTTTCCGCCCCTTGGTTCTGCTGCCTTTCTTTCCAAATGCTTTGGTTAGGTTAGGTTAGGTTGTTCAATTATGGCAAAGCACACTAGGGCTATCTGCCTAAAGGGAGGGATGCCTTCATGGAGGACTTTCTAAGGGAAACTGGCTCGTATACACGTTACACATGGGGAAAACCACGAAAACGCCCATGCAGCCAGCCCGTTCGCGGGATTCGAACCTCAGACCGAACTACCAGTGCTCAGCGTCTTTAGGGCTCGGCCGCTGGTGGGCCCCCCAAATGCTTTGGACTGACCAGTCTTCCTGTTATCTGGTTTTTCAACCTTCCCCGTTTGCCGATATGGATTCTGTTGGCCTTGAGGTTTCTTATGAGAGGGAATCCTTTAATTCCGCCGCTCGCCTGCTCTGAAATTTGACTGCTAATTGAAATAAGGTTTCTAACGTTTGCGGAATTCTGACCTCAAGAAAGTTCTGGATTGACGGGAGAAGACGCGGCAATATTACTTCAATAACTTCCTTATCCGGCCTTTTTCCATATAACAAATTAAAAATTTGGATTAGATAGATGGATTTGGATTAGATAGGAAAATTTGGATTAGATAGCCTTAAGATGAAATCTGTTAACTGGTTGAATTTTTTTATACTTGGTAAACAATTCTGACTCAAGCTTCGCACGGTCTTTAACAACTGGGAATGCTTTCTATAGCGATGTTTTAAAATATTCCCAATTGTTAGTTTCCGAACCTGGATCCCCCAATAGACACTTGCCAATACTTTTGTACTAACTGAGAGTTTAGCCTTTTAGGTTCGTTGTTGCGATGGTAATTTTCTGCAGCTGATTGGTTCATTGGATATAACGTGAAATGCAGTTCCAGCTGCTCCAGGAAAGTCATGACGGAACCTTTACCGTCGAATGTTGCCGCTGGCTTCATGGCAGTTCTCATCGTTTCCCCAATAAACCCGAATCCCTCCATCGCGTTTGATGGAGGCTGAGGGATCTGAAAGGTCAAAGCGGTCAACGTAAAATTTTCGTTCCCTACCGGCATGGTTTGTTAGGAATGTTTCGGGTGCCAAATGTGGGGCTCCACCCTTTTATCTAACAGCTAAATGTGAGGGACCTTTTGAACAGATAAACGAATATATTGCTTGAGTTAGTGAACAGAGATGTAAGACTCAAGAAGGGTTAATTACCCTTTATTATTCAAAATAAGAATATACAGTCGGACCCTTTCTCAGAGCGTACAGCAAAGTCTCCACTTGCGCTTGAACTCAAAGTAATAAGTGTTAAAATCATGTGTATATGTGCCAGTCCCAATATTTACTTTATGAAAATTGGCAACAGGAGGTGAGCTGTTGTCATTTCAGTCCCTATCTGGTGTGCATTGCTGTGGTTGCTTGTTCCCATGTAACCTAATATTCCCAATATATCTTTTTGTTCAACCTGAACTATGTCGTTTCTTTAACCCACGAATAACTCAACTTTATCACGTTATCAACACGAATAGCTCAAAAGAAAACGCCATTATGATCAAGGATTGAAGATCGTACCGAAGCCTAACCTCGCGGATCGCCAAAGCCTAACCACGTTGTGAATCTGAAGTGAGCGGATAACCATCCTTTGACGAAGTAAACAAAAATATTTTTTGTGAATTTAGCTCGATACATTTACTTGAAGAATGACATCTGAAGATTATAAAATGCCGAAACTAAACGGCGATAAATATCCCACATGGTGTATTCGTTCGCGTGCCGTGCTGTTGCAGAAGAGATGTTGGGAAGCAGTGGAACCTGGATATGGAATAGAAATGAATGAAGCGGAGAGAAAAAAAATGATGAAGCTCTTACCCTATTATTCCTCATAGTTGAAGATACATTTCTAGATGATATCGGAGATTGTATTAGAGCCAGAGACGCCTGGAACTGTTTAAAAGAAATGCATACAAAATTCGGTCTGCTTCATGTACTGCAACTTATGAGAGAATTCTTACATAAACATAAATATGAAGCCAAATGAGTCCGTCCAATCCTATTTAGCAAGATTAATGGACTTACACAGAAAACTAGCTAATGGTGGATATGCATTCACAGATAGAGAAGTGGCTCTAGTAATGCTATTGGGACTACCTAGAATTTATGAATCGCTCATCCTAAGTTTGGAAAAAGATGAAGCAAATCTGACAACTACGATCGTGAAACCGAGGCTACTTGTAGAAGAGAAACGTATAATTAGAAATCAGAATTCAGCCAAAGTGTATCATGAAGAACAAGCTCTTCACACTAAAGGTTTTGCCACCAAGCAGAAGAAGCCTGCATTTGGAAAACCCATGAAGAAGTATGGAGCTAAAAGGCCAAATGAAGAAGAAACTAACAGAGGAAGAAGTACTAAATGCTTCAGCTGTGGCCAGTGGGGGCACATATCTAAAAATTGTGAGGAGGGCAAATATCAGAACCACAACAGCGCCAAAACTGCAGTTGACCTCAAGACAAACATTGCACTTCTGGCAAACGAAGAAAAATCAAGAAAAAGTAATCTGTGGGTTTTAGACAGTGGAGCTACAGAACACATGACCTCTGATAAAAGAAAATTCTCAGACCTTAAGAAGTACACATGTGAAGTTGAAGTTGCTAATTCAGAAAGAATAAAGGTCACTGGAATTGGAAATATTTCATTTTCTGTTGGAGAAGAAGATGGAGAATAAAACGTCACTATTGAAAATGTCCTATATCTTACAGAACTAGGAGGAAATCTATTATCCATTGATAGAATTGAAGAAAGAGACTTAAAAGTAGAATTTGCTGAAGGAAAAGCCAAAGTGATTGGTAAGAATGGGGATACTCTTTTATCTGGTGAAAAAAAGGAAGACTATACATAATCGAAGAAAAGATGGCAACTGCCTACGCTACGAAAACTGAAAGTGCCGACTTGCTGAATCGTAGACTTGGTCATCCACATTTTTGTACAACAAAAAATATTGTCCCCATCGGCAGAAACCTGAAATCAACAGTATTAGTAAATGAACCTTGCCAAGTCTCTATTCAGGGAAAAATGAAAAGGAAGAAATTTTCAAAAGCAGCTAGTACAAAAGCTGAAGACATCCTAGAAGTTATACATTCAGATGCTGTTAGTAAAATTTCTCCCGCTTCCTTTGGAGGCTCAAATTACTTTGTGACTTTCACGGATGAATTTTCTCACTATACCACAGCATTCCTTATGAAAGCCAAAAGTGAAGTACTAAAAAAATTTGAGGAGTACCGTTGCATGGTAGAAAATCTCCAAAACAGGAAACTCAAATTCTTGAGAAGTGACAATGGTGGGGAATACATAAGTGGAAAATTCGACAAGTACCTCGCTGCGCATGGGATCCAAAGACAACTAACTGTACCCGACACACCTCAACAAAATGGTTTGGCAGAAAGACTGAACCAAACATTGATAAACACGACAAGATGTTTACTTATCGAGTCCGGAGCAGATCACAGGTTTTTACTGCAGCCTATCTCACAACAAGCGCCCATCTATGGCAATTGATGGCGATATTCCAGAAGGAAGATGGTCAGGGTCTGGAAGCAAAACAGACCACCTCAGAGTTTTCGGATGCAGAGCCTGCAGTCATGTTCGCTCACACTCAAGAGGAAGCAAACTTGATCCCAAAGCTACAGAATGTGTCTTTGTGGGATATCCTAAAGGCGTTAAAGGCTACGAATTGTATGGCATGAAGAAGAAACATTTTTTTGTCAGCAGAGATGTCATTTTTGAAGAAAATGTTTTCCCCTTAAAACTAAGCAAGTGTGACAATTCTGCAGAAGAAGCTACTCTTAAAATTGAAGATTTTGAATCAGAATATCCCTTGGACCTACCTGAAACAGAAGCTTGCGACTTATCTCTAGATCATATAACTCCTGAAGTAAATGACTTGGATGAAACCGAACGTCTAAATACAGATCCTATTGACCAAAATTTCGAAAGATGCCCAGACATACAGCTTGGAAATACTCCAGATTACGAAGATGAAGGCCAATCAGTTACAGAGATACAAGACGTTGCTAACAACTTAGACCCTGAAGTCGAGGCAGGAGCCAGAAACCCTACCATGGGAGTGAGAGATTGAAAAAAGAAAAACCAAAATTCCTAAACATTTTGAAGATTTTTATCTGTACGATGCCCAAGAGATACAACAATCTGAAGAAAAGGATCCAGTAACTCTAAAAGAGGTTCTGAAATCACCCGAAGCTGACATGTGGTTGAAAGCCACGGAGGAAGAAATTCAAAACCTCACTCAGGCTCAAACATGGGAACTAACTACAAAACCACAAGGAGCTAAAGTAATACCATCCAGATGGTTGTTTCGTAAGAAAAAAGACGAGATTGGGAACCGAGCAAAGTTCAAAGCTAGATTGGTAGCAAACGGCTATCTGCAAATACCTGGAGTGGACTTTCAAGTCACCTTTTCACCAGTCATCAAACTTGAATCTATAAGGTTACTGCTTGCCGTAGCTGCAGAGAAAAACCTAGATGTTCACCAAATGGATGTGACAGATGCATACCTTAATGGAATCCTCAAAGAGGACATATATATGGCACAGCCAGAAGGTGCATTGAGAAAGGGAAAGAACACCTTGTCTGCCACTGAAGAAAAGCATTTACGGTCTTCGACAATCAGGACGTGCATGGAATACTTGCTTGAACATCTTCCTGATCCAATATGGATTGAAAAGATCAAGTGCAGAACCTTGTATTTATTTTTGTCATGAGAAGAACATCATAATTGGAGTTTATGTTGACGACCTCCTGATAGTTGGAAACATGCCAGAGATAAATGAATTCAAGGGAAGAATTAAGAAAAGGTTCAGTGTCAAGGACCTAGGCCCTGCAAGCCAAATCTTATCCATGCAAATATGCAAAGAAGAAAATGGATCATACACACTAGATCATGTATCGGAAATCCTAAAAACGTTTAAAATGACTGAAGCAAAATGTGCATCCACGCCATTGGACCCCAGCATAAAATATAAGAAGGTAGATGAACAACAGTGGGAGGAAATCAAAAATGAACAACAGTGGGAAGAAATCAAAGAAAACAGCAAGAAAATCCCTTACAGACAAGCTATAGGAAGTCTCCTTTATTTGACCTGTGGTATTCGTCTAGACATGGCTTATTCTTCCACCTACATGAGCCAATTTAATGAAAAACACACCGAAGAACACTGGAGAGGTGTGAAGCACATTCTAAGATACCTAAAGGGAACACAACACAGAAAGTTGAGATTCCAGAAGACAGGTGAGCCACTTCAAGTCCACTCAGATGCTGATTGGGGAGGTGACAGAACTGACCGTAAATCTTACAGTGGTTGTATAATGCTCCTCGCAGGTGCTCCAATCTCATGGTCGAGCAAGAAGCAATCCACAACAGCTTTATTGTCGACAGAAGCAGAGTATGTGGCAATGTGTCACGCTGCCAAGGAAATCCTATAGATTAAAAATTTGATCAAGGAAATCTGTAGTGAATTAGCTGCTTCACCTCAAAAAGTGCTAGTTTACAACCAAGGGGCAATCATTTTAGCCAAGAACCATGTTACTTCTGAAAGAAGTAAACATATTGATATTAAAATTTCCTGAGAGACTTGGTGAAAGAAAATGAAATTGCACTCACGTTTGTGAAAATTGCAACACCAAGAAGGAATCGTCATAATTGAATGCAATTTAATACACAGTTGAGTGGTAGTGGTACAAATAAATGATTAAATGTTCAAAGCAAACAAACAAGAACAAGAGATCAGAATCAGGATTTTGTGTGGCCACCACGCGCCGCAATAAGTGCTGCTACACGACGTGGCATGGAGTCAAACAAAGTTTGAATGTCTGACTGAGGAAGAGCATTCCATATCGTTTGTACGCGTACCCAAAGTTCGTCTGCAGACGCAACAGGACGAGGATCACGAGCAAGACGCCGACCAATGACATCCCACACATGTTCAATTGGCGACATATCCGGGGAACACGCAGGCCAAGGAAGAAGCTGTACCTGCTGCGCTGCAAAGAAGGATTTAACAATCCGAGCAGTATGAGGGCGGGCATTGTCCTGTTGAAATACAGCGCCTGGCAAGCTTTGAAGGAAGGGAACAGCTTCGGGCTGTAGAACTTCACGGATATACCGGTTGCTGTTCAGATTGCCCACAATTCGTAGCAATTGAGATCGTCTATGATATGCTATGGCGCCCCAGACCATAACTCCGGGTGTTCGTCCACTGTGGCGTTCGATAATGCACTCCGGAAGGTGGCGTTCACCGGCATAGCGTCTGACACGAATGCGGCCATCATGGTACCACAAATTAAAGCGGGATTCGTCAGAAAACACGACATGCTGCCAATCAGCACGCCAGTCTCTATGCTGATTGGCCCATTGTAGCCGCAGGCGGCGATGGTCGTGCGTTAGGGGGATCCTGTATAAAGGAGTCCGTGCGCGCAGTCCACACTGCAGCAGACGTCTACGAATTGATGAAGCACACAATGAAACACCTGTAGCTATTGACCACAGTGCTGCCAATTGTCTAGAGGAAGCTGTACGGTCCGTCCGCGCCATGCGGACCAGGTGTCTATCATCGCGAGCTGACGTCACATTTCGGGGTCCACTCCCGGATTTCCGAGTTGTCCGACACTCGTCCGTCCACTGCTTCCAAACGCGCATCACTGTGCTGCTGTTACGCTGCACACGAGAGGCTACTGCACGATACGACAATCCAGCTTCACGAAGGCCGATGATTCTCCCTCGTTCAAACTCTGTAAGTTGTTCAAATCTCGCTCTCTTTCGTCGACGAGGCATAAGTACAGATTGAGTTAACGTTTACCACTAGCAGATAACCACCGATAGCCATACACGCCTCGCTACAGCCGTCTATTTATTCGGATCCATCAGCCGTTCAGAGGGCGCTGCTCAGCATACGCATGCGCTACGGATTTGCAATTCTAATCATTTGCATATCATGCGCTACTTTGCATTTCCTGAAAATTTCAGCTCACTCGCGTAAGTCCTTCGTGGTGTTGCAATTTTCACAAACGTGAGTGTATATTCGATCACGTGCCATCCAGTGACAATCTCGCTGATCTCTCAACTAAGCAGACCTCGAGACGTGAAATGAACTATACCGGGACTTGCATATAAAAATGATCTCCTTTGAAGTTTATGACTGAACATAAACCATTGTGATAGTGTCTGTGTAGAGACTTAAAATTTCAGAAAGAAGCCTAGATACAAATTTTTCTTAATTGTTTTCATGTAAACATTGTGTTTCCTAGTATCACTTAATATGTGTTTATTTAATGATGTAATTCATAAGTAGAGGTCGATAGTGTTTATGCATGTAATAGCAGCTACATTGTCTTTCTGTAAATGTGTACAACCACAGCGTGACTAATTTTTGTGGAAGTATGTAAATATCTTGCAAATAGTGTGTCTGGCAAGGGGGCGTGTTAAAAATATGTGTATATGTGCCAGTCTCAATATTTACTTTATGAAATTGGCAGCAGGAGGTGAGCTGTTGTCATTTCAGCAAAGAATATGTATGTATAGAAGTTCTTGAAGGTGAGCGTGGGAAGTGGCAAAGCTGTATGGTGAATTCTTCCGCTCGCGTTTGTTTACTTCGGGAAAGAGCTACGTGGTCAAGCACGGGATTCATTTTAAGTAAAATTCAATATTTGTTATTTCGCTTTCCTGGTTTTGGGGTTTGCAAAGAAGTATACAGGTAGGAAAATTCTTTTCCAGTTACTTAATGTTCAGTTGTATATACTAATGAAGAATCATGGA
>KK112870.1:146754-174274 GCA_000611955.2 Stegodyphus mimosarum
GGTGTCAGGGTACACAGTTTTTCTTAAAGGCATTGAAAAAAATGTTAAAATAAACAATCCTAAGAATCTCAAAGATGAAATTTCTAGCAAAGTGTCCTTAGTAAAAAATATTGACTACATCAAAATTATAAGAGACGGAAGGATTCTGATAAAGACCTCAGTGGCTGAGTGTGTCTGGCAATTATTAAACTTGACAGAATTGCACAATGTTAAGGTTTCGTCGATGCTTGCCATGACGGAACTGACAAGTAAATTTCTGCTATCGGACATTCCAGTAGAAGTTGAGCTCTCGGAGCTGGCAAATGAACTAAACAATAATAATGATATTGAAGTATTAAATTTAAGACGTTTTATGATTAAAAGCTCTGGCAGTATCAATATGCCATCCGAAAGAGTACTTGTCACAGTTGTGGGTCACAATATACCGGAACATGTTAAAATATGGCTGACTAGACACAGAATCACTAGATTTTATGATAACCCTAGGCAATGCCCTCAATGCTTAAGATTTGGTCACGGAATCAAAAGCTGCAGAGGGTCAATAAGATGTAGCAAATGTGGGGAGAATCATGCTAGAGCACAGTGCCAGAATGAACAAATTAAATGTGTGCTGTGCAGTAATTCACATAAAGCTACCTCAAAAAATTGCCCCAAATACATCGAAGAGGGCAATATTCTTAGATATAGTGCTGACCATCATGTATCCGTAGTAGAAGCAAGACAGGCTGTGACTAATAAAACTTCGTATGCGAAGGTGGCGGGTTCTCAGGTTTCAAGTCCTGCAAAAGAAGATTTTGTCAAAATCATGACTCCAATAATAATTGCTCTGCAGGAGTCTTTTCAAAATGCTTTAATACGGCAGGCTGAGAATTTCGAGAAAATCCTAGTAAGGATGGACCAAAAGTTTGAAAGTATGGTTAACAAGCTGCAAGAGAAGCTTGACACAAAATTCAGCGCGATATCGGAAAATACTAAGAACAATCAGATCGGGAAAAGAGCACTTGAGTCTGACAGTGATCCGGACTTAAGTGTAAATAAGACGGAAATAGATTTAGGAAGAAGTAAGGGCAAGAAGACTCATTCTAAATCCGAGCCTATATCACGAGAAGCAGGCATTCGAAGTAAACAGGATTCATCAAAACCAAAAAAATCTGGCCAGGACTAGATTCTATAGTGTCATCCATAAATGACTTTTTTTATTTTTTTATTTCCCGCTTTTCTTAGTTTTCTTTTCTCATCAAATTCGATGGGACTAATGATTTGCTCATGGAATGCAAGAAGCATCTCCAACAAAAGAAATTTTATCATTAGCAGGAAAGAATTTTTCTGTGATGTTTTAGCTATCCAGGAGACCTGGCTTTCTAATTTAGATGATTTTTGTTTGCCTGGCAAAGTTATTTTTCGCAAAGATAGAGTGAGCTCTCACCAAGGCGGTGGGCTGATGGTTGCCATAAAAAAAGAATGGGCAAGCTTATCTGTACAGAATAGCAGCTACGATATAGCGGGAGGAGAGATTATGAGGGTGGATCTCCAAGCAAATAGTTCCCATATTTCAGTGATCAATTTCTACCTTCCTAATGGCCAGTTCAATGTGAAAGAGTGGGATAAAGTACTGGCTACCCTGAATGGCAACTTTATTATCTTAGGCGAGTTCAACTGTCACAACCCGGCTTGGGGCTCGTGTAAGCTGCCAGCAGGGGGTAAAGCGTTATTGGACTGGTGCAACGGCAACAACCTTTGCATTCTAAACACTGGAACACCCATGTAAGTCCTGGAGAAATCGAATCCCGCATTGACATTGCTTTATGCTCAGCCGAGCTTTATGGACAATTGAGATGGGAAGTTTCTTCTGATCCCTTTAGCAGCGACCATTACCCTATAAGAATTGGCTTCAGAAGTGATAATGCCTACTAGGCGACTTCAACTGTCACAACCCGGCTTGGAGCTCGTGTAAGCTGTCAGCAGGGGGTAAAGCGTTATTAGACTGGTGCAACGTCAACAACCTTTGCATTCTAAACACTGGAAAACCCACCCATGTAAGTCCTGGAGGAATCGAATCCTGCATTGACATTGCTTTATGCTCAGCCGAGCTTTATGGACAATTGAGATGGGAAGTTTCTTCTGATGCCTTTAGCAGCGACCATTACCCTATAAGAATTGGCTTCAGAAGTGATAATGCCTCAGCTGCCGGAAATCAAAGAATAATAGTTCATTGCGACTGGAAGAAGTACGCCACGGAAAGCAGCAACAGGATCAAGTCATTGGACACAGGGGAAAAAACCTGGATAGTATCAACTGCATCTTGAGCATTACAAAAAAAGAGAACCTTACTAAGACAGTGATTCAACGCAAAAACAGTCCTTGGTGGGACACAGAATATAACTTCATTCTAGGCCAAAAAAAGAAGTGCCTTAGACTTGCTAAGGCTCATCTTTCAAGAGGTTACTGGATTACAAGAAATGGAACGCTTACCTTAAGAAGGTCATTAAAATCAAGACAAGACTGTATTGGGAAAAAATTTGCAGATGCACCAGAAAGGATGGAAATTTATTTAGGATAGTAAAAAATATTCAAAATAAAAATAGGCAGACCCAGTTCTCTAACAACATCTTAAAGCACCAGGAAGGCCACGCGTGGTCTGCAGAAGAACAGAGTGTAATGTTTGCTAAGCACTATTCCAGATTCACAATTCAAAAATTCATTCCTCTGGACTTTAGTGATGAAGAGAGCAGCCGTATAAATAATCCCTTCTTGGGTTCAGAACTTGACAAAGCTATCAGGAGTCTCAGAAACTCAGCGCCGGGACAAGATGACCTCTCAAAACGTGCTATTACAGCTTTGGATGATGATTCCAAACAAGCGTTACTGGAGGCCTGTAACAACTCATGGAACTCGGGTCAGATTCCTAAGAACTGGAAAGAAGCTATAGTTATCCCGTTTCTAAAACCTGGAGGCGACAGTGCGTTGGTTTCCAGTTACAGACCGATTTCCTTAACGCAAATTCTAGCTAAAGTGATGGAAAGGATGGTTCTTAATAGAATACTTCCGAGGATTCAGCAAAGCAAAAGGCTCTCAGATATGCATTACGGCTTTATCCCAAATAGAAGCTGCCTGGTACTGCTTAATAAATTGTTCAGTAGCATCTTGCATCATAGGAAGCAAAGAAAGATTGTTCAGCTGGTGGCCCTCGATCTCAAAGCTGCATTCGACTCAGTTTGGCATGATGGCCTACTCTACAAAATCATGCAATTTGGCATCAAAGGGAATAGCATCCTCTGGATTGCTAATTTTTTGAACCAGAGAACTATCAGAGTAAAGTGGAGAGGGGTCCTTTCAAGAAGCCATGAGCTTGCCAGTGGTGTCCCCCAGGGCTGCATTCTGTCCCCTGTCCTGTTCACCATATTCATGCATGATATTTATGAGATTATCCCGACGGATGTCGATTGCTATGTATATGCGGACGACATCTTCCTCTACAGTGCTGATGTCTCACACCGAAAGGTAGTCGATAATTTGCAGCGTGCGCTATTTAAAGTGCACAGTTGGGCTAAAGAGTGGAACTTATGCATTTCTCCAGAGAAAAGCAAATCAATCATTTTCAGAGGGAAAAAGAGCTGTGAAGAGAATTTTTTGAAGCTTGATGGTGTCAGCATCCCTACGGAAGATCATGTTAAAATTCTGGGTGTGTGGTTTGATAGTAAACTAAGTTGGAATTTCCACATTAATAAAATTGTCCCGAAGCTAGAAAGAATGCTGAATGCATTTAAATTCATCGCGAGCCCCAGGTGGGGTGCCAGAAAAGTGGACCTTGTTAATATCGCAAATGCTACAATAAGAGGAAGAATAGAATATGGCAGCTCTCTCCTCATTTCAGCCTCTCAACAAAATAAGAAAAAGCTTGAAATTGTTTATAATCATGCCCTAAGACTAGCCATCGGGGCGCCAATCAGTACCCCTCTTTCGCTGTTATATGTTGAAGCAGGGGTGTTTACCTTAGACACGAGAAGAAGTATTGCTGCTATCAAATTTGTAATAAAGAATATTGCTCTATCAGGAGCTTCTCCTATTGCGGATCGTTTGAAAAGTTGCCTGCTAAGCTGCAAGTATAAGTGGGGAAAGATTCGTAAGCCTATCAGTCAGTGCATTAAAGACAAGTTAAGTAGTCTGGATCTAGATTTAAGCAAGTGTATTACTTTTGATAATGAGCAGGATTTTTCCGAAGAAGTAAAGTGCTGTATTAAAATAAATAAGTATGAGTTCCAAAAAAAAATGTCTCAGATGTGGAAATACAGCAGTATTCCCGATCCTTTATTAATGATTACGCAAATCAAGGTTTTAAAATTTACGCTACAGACGCTTCCAAGTCTGATACAGGAGTTGGTATTGCGGCTGTAGATTGTACCGCAGTGATTGTCGGTCAGTGCATGGACAGCAGAAGCTCCATCTTCTCAGCCGAGGCTTGGGCCCTCTGTAAGCTTCTTGTGAAATTGAATCCTAACGAAAAGGTTGCCATCCTCACGGATAGCAAGTCAGTAGTCAGTGCCATGAGTTGCGTTAATAGGAGATCCAACTCTCTCATTCTTAAGCTTTTCGAGCGGATAAAGGCCTTCCACCACCTCATGGTCATCTGGGTTCCTGGTCATAAGGGTATAGAATTCAATGAAAAAGCGGATAAAGTAGCGAGAAGAAGAGATATGGATAACCCGGGGGAACTCTCTGCAGAGGATGCGTGTAGCTTCATCGAAAATACTATCAAGAATGAGCAAGTCGACTGTTGGCAAACTTCCTATACCGGCCGCAGATTCAGCTATTGTAATATTCACAGCGAGTGGAGCAAAGGATTAAACTTAGACAGGAAAATGGAAGTAGCAATTAGTAGAACAAGATTGCAATTGTTGGACACGAACCAACTACTGTACAGGTATCGTAGAGCGAATTCGCCATTTTGCGACTCATGTTATGTGATCGACAGTACAGAACATGCAATTATTCACTGTAGAAAGTACGACAGCGCTAGAAACATTATGCTCAATAAGATGAAAATTAGTAATATTGACCTCTTAGCTGATCTTCTGAATCATTGTAACGAAAAACCTTGGAGATACTATTTTCTGGGGAAATTTGTCATTAAACACATCTTAAAGGACTCATAAGTATTATTAGTGTAAGGCCTTTTCGGACCGACGTTCCCTCCGGTAATGGAGGGAATGCGTCCCTGTGTATTAGCAAGTAAATTACACCATTTTTGAGTTGGAGCAGAAGGCGCCAAAGGGAAGCCAAGCTTCATGAAGAAGAAGAAGAAGAAGAGGTTCTTTGATTTCAGTCCCTATCTGGTGTGCATTGCTGTGTTTGCTTGTTCCCATGTAACCTAATATTCCCAATATATCTTTTTGTTCAACCTGGACTATGTCGTTTTTTTAACCCACGAATAACTCAACTTTATCAATAAGAAATAAATTAAACTAATGCTTAACTAAAAAGATATAGCCGAAGCTATCAAGATTCTAAATAGTTGGTCTCCAAATACCGAATGAGCTGGCGAAGCTATCAACGGACTGAAATACAGAAAGAGCGTAGTAATAGCTTAGAGAGAGATACTTACATTACTTATATTCATTCAACTTTTTTACACATGTTTTTCTTAGTAAAAGGTAGCAACATAATTTGTAGTGCGATAGAAAGGAAGAATGAGGTATTTTTTACATGGAAAAAAAAGAAAACAGTCTGTTTTAGAGAAAATGATTCGGTCGTTATGATCAATATAAGCTGGAAAACAGTTTATGCCCAACATCATTTTACATTTCAGCATAATTTCGAAATCATTTATGCATTATCTAACTTATGCATATTTACTACGTGAATATATTACAGTTCTCTTTTCCCATAGTTTTTCACTTTTAATAATTCATATACTATTAAGATATCTGAATGAGGGAGAAAATATTCTGAATTTTTCTTAGCAGATGATAATACTTATTCTTTGAGAAACTATTTTTACAATATGTTAATAGTGCTTTATATAAAGTTTAATCTGTACGTAAATAATTTCTACTATTAAATATCGTAATAATAAAATTTATTTATATATGCTGTGGAATTATGCTATTTATTCCTTTAACACTCAGTCCAACTAAGATGCATGTATACATCACGGAAAAGGAATTCACTAATTTTAAGAAATTCTTTAGAGTTATTAGTTATATTTTATCTTAATTATTTTAGATAATTCGTGATACGGAAACTTTCAAATATCATATCTTAATGTATTCTTCATTTTACTCTTAAATAAGTGACATAATTATTTTCAAAATGAGTGTTATAATTCCTTTTTTAAGCTTATCTTAATTTAGCAACAGCTTAAAAAATAAAGATTTTAGAATAATGAATTCTTGGTGGATGAAGGTAGACGCATTCAGTAGCTGATCTATTATGAAAATAACTGATGTTGATTTCAAACATTAGTTTTCCTTTTACATAAAATTCTGCTTTATTATAGGTGAAAGAAATTGGAAAGATTCAATTTTTCCATATTAAAATCAAGTGGAATCATTAACCTGTCTGCATTCTGCTCAAATTGCACCCATCTAAGTACAGTTGAGAGCAGCCATTTAGATTCAAAATTCATAACGAAGCTTTTACTTCAAAATACAGGGTGTTTATAGAGTCCCGGATCCATTTTGATGTTTAATAACTCATAAAATAATGAAGATATAAACAAACTTATTGCATTTATTGATGGAATAACTTATATATTTTCCTTTTCATGTTTGAATATCTTTACTTTTGTAAATACAATCTGCGCGTGTGGTTGATTTCAGATAATTTCATTTTCCAGTCTAAATATCTGTACTTTTCTAAATATCGTCTGCTTATTAATTCCATTTTTCTCTCTTTTGTTTTTGGCAACTATTGCAATGTTATGTTTACTTTTGATGTGTTTGTTCTAGTACTTTTGTATGTGATGTTTTATTCGACCGGATATTAAGGAGAATGCATACACCACAAGAGAAAGCACAGATTTTATGGTGGTTCATAGAAACGAAATCCATAATGCAAACACAGAGAAATTGCAGAAGAATTTACCGAAAAGATCATCCATCCAAAAGCAGCATCTTGCAGTGGAAAAAAGAATTTTCTAGAAACTGGAAGTATCGCAGATAAGGAAGTCCCTGCACAAGGGATTTTGATGTTGAGCATGTCAGAGAGACATTTCTACATTGTCCTAGAAGATCTGTTTTGATTAGCTGTAAGATTAGCTGCAAGAGAACTGCATATGCCCATTTCGATGGTGTACAAGGTTATTAAGAAAAAATTATGCATTATTATTACGCAGACTGCATGCATACAAAGTTCAAATTGTTCAAGTTTTGGAACCGGACGCTAGGCCTAGGAGGATGGCCTTTGCAACAGATATGCTAAGGAGGATAGAACATGATGCTGAATTTCTGAAGCGCATAATGTTCTCCAACGAAGCATCCTTTCATCTTTCTGGCATTGTTAATCGCCATAATGTGCGCATATGAGGATCTGAAAACCCCCATGAATACCGGGAGGCACAAAGGGATTCCCCAAAGGTTAATGTTTGGTGTGGACTAATGCACGACTGAGTCATAGGGCCTTTCTTTTTTACAGAAAAGACGGTCTCATCAGTCGTTTACTTAGACATGTTGGAAAACTTCGTATTTCCACAACTAGAAGAGCTTCAGCCACATGTCTTTTTGCAACAAGATGGTGCACCACCTCATTGGGGTACCATCGTTCGTAGTTCTTTGAATGACCATTTTACGGGAAGATGGATTGGGCGAGGAGGTCCAATTCCTTGGCCATCCACATCACCTGATATAACGACGCCATCTGATATAACGCCGCCTGATATAATGCTGAAATTACCATCTGGACTTTTCTTTCGGGAATTTGTAAAGGACAACGTTTACAGGAGGAGAATGTCGAACATTGATGACCTAAAAGTCAGAATTACAACCGCAATAGCCTCTGTGGATGCCGACATGCTTGCCGGTACCTGGCGTGAAATTGAATATCGACTTGATATTCTCCGTGCGACGAAGGGGGCACACGTGGAAGTTCATTGAAGGGTCATGAAACTTTTTGAGTCTATCTAACCATTTATGTTATTAATTTTAATCTATCTTTATTATTTTATGAGTTATTAAACATCAAAATGGGTCCGGGACTTTATAAACACCCTGTATAATCTTAACAGGAATCATATAGCACCATAGATATAGTAATACTAATAGATATAGTAATACTGATAGATATAGTAAAACTAATATACCATAGATATAGTAATGTATAGCACAAGAAAGAAAAAAGCAACAGTCTAAGTCATGCATTTTGGCTAGTGGTGAAAACTGAAATTTATCTCAATTTTTATTTTGTTTTGAATTCATGTGCTCCATTAATGAAATTCTTCATCTACTTCTTTAATTATTTTTGTATGCATTGTGGGCTCCAGCCTTTTATTTCACTGTTCAGTGTGAGAAACCTCTTACACTGATAAGCGAATAATCGTTTGAGTGTGTCAACAGAGGCGTAAGACTCAAGAACTACACTTTATTTCTCAAAATAAAGATGGACACAGTCTGCTCCTATCTCGGAGCGTACAACAACGTATAAACTTGGGCTTGAACTCAAATTAATAAGAATTTAAACTTAACTAATGCTTAACTAAAAGATATAGCCGAAGTTATCGGGATACTAAGTAATTGGCCCCTAAATCTAGGCGAAACCTGAAGTATCGCCGAGCGTAGTAATAGCTTAGAGAGAAACGTAGCCACAGGCAAACGCGCGCTAGTTACGAACTCTGGCTCTCTAACGAAGTTCCAAGTTCCTCTTTTGCCGTGATTATTAAGCAAAATGCTTGATTTGTTCCGACTGTCATCAGGTACAAGAATCTGGTGATCGGTAAACTTCCTCTATCAGGGTCTCAGTTATCTGTAAAACTCCAGGTACAAGCGCCTAGACATTGGGTTCTCCTCTATCCCAGAACTCCACACTCTTGGTTGTTCGCAAAACGTCACTTCCGCTTGAGAACGCTACGAGTGTGAAAAGCCTATTAAAGCTATTTTGAAAAATATTCCGGCTTCGTTCACAGAAGAAGTTATTCAACAGGAACTCAACCGCAGGAAATATCCGGTCACCAAAGTCAAACAATTTACCAGAAAACAGAAAGGACAGAGCATCAAGCTTCCAATCTACCTGCTAGAGCTTAAAAGAAACAACGAAGGGAACCAAATTTTTAACCTCAATAACATGTTCAGTTTTCCAGCAACTATTGAAAAATTCAACTCAAAGAAACGGCCAATCCAATGTTTCCGCTGCCAACAATATGGACTTTCGCAAATGTGCTGTAACAATCCAATAAGATGTGTTAAATGCGGAAGACCCCACAGGAGCAACGTATGCACAATGAAGCCAGAAGACAAGCCAACGTGTATTTTCTGCTGCGAAAACCACGTAAATAGCTACAGAGGTTGCAAAGAATACCAACGAATATTTGAAAAGAAAAACTCGCAACCACAGCAGAAAGCACCTACCCTCAGTGAAGAGAATTTCCCGAGTCAACTGAAAGCCCCAGTACAAAGAACTATGCCGCAAGTACTATAAAGCGAAAAACTGAAAAGCAATATTACCCCTCCACCTGAAAGACTACAAGACGCATTTGCTTGGATAAATGATGAAACAATCAACGCATTCCTGAGTACCATCATCACCCTTATCGGGAAAATTAAACAGGCGAAAACCCCAGCTGAAAAATTACAAAATGGATTTGAAGCTGCTTTGACACTAGTAAAATTTGCAGAAGAAGAAAATTGAAGTAAGCGATGAAGACACGCGACTCCTAATGACCAACCAGATTGCACACTGCACTCAGGTGAAAAACGTAGCTCCTCCCTCCAGTTGGATATCCCTGCTACCAAATTTTTTTACGTTTAAGTCTTATTGAAGTGTACCAATGCTTCGACTGTGGACACGAAGATCTCACTCTCCTCCCCATCAAGAATTTTTTTTCATTAAAAAATTCTCAATCAACTAAACACTATGTTATGGTAGGAAAGTTATGTTCCTCTCCCCACGCGTTACACACAGGATGGATTCCATGTGCTTTGCACCTGAGACTTCCGCTTGAGAAGATGTAAATAAGTTGGGGGAAGTGTATGATAGAAGTATTGATAAGACGTTTCTTGTTATTATTGTGTAGGATTTTTACAATTTCTAAAGGCTTTAAGCAGTCTAATGTTGCCTTTCGCAGAACCATTGTGATCCATGCAACTCTTAAATATCGTGGATCCCCAAAAAATATACATTTTAAATAATTAATGAAGTAATGTTTTTTATTTCTGTTGTTATAATGTTACCTGAAATATTAAGCAGTTCAGTTTTTATGAATAACATTATACTGAAATAATATATTTCGAATGATTATTTTTTAATATTTACCGTTCAGATGATGTTAGGTGTTACACACGATAAATGATTATAGTAAATAAAGAGTATTGTGATTTTATAGGTAAATATAATAAATCACTTTCCTTAAGCAGCTCAAATGAAGCTTTAATAAATTAAAACAGCACATAAAACAATTGTTACATTGTAAGAACAATATTTAAACTAACAATGACTGTTGCCATTCCATGTAATATAATTTTAGTGCTGCCAACAATATTAAATATTATACCACATTCACCCCTCCCAAAGATTATTAATAAGTTACATAGTTTGCCAGATAAGAAGGCTGACGTCTCTGCCTTTTCGGACGCAAGGATTCACTCTCATGCAAGTTATCATTTGAAGTATTTTCAAAATGCTCTTGTCTGCTAGGGCATGATAAATCACTGCCTTGGGGATCCTCTTCTGTCGATGTTCTTACAGTTTTCGATACGGATTCAAAAGCTTCAGTGGCCAGACCTTCCCTCTGTTGAGCAAAAGAATCTGAAAGTTGTTGATTTTCATCCAACCCGATATCATGAGCATGTATGAGAGTATCTCCTCTGGGTGCTAAATATCGTATTGAAATGTTGGTTTCACGACCATCTGGAAGTTTAACGCAAGCATAATCTGGGTTAGCCTCAATGAGCTCCACTTCCTGCACAATAGGCTCATATTTATTAGCTCGTGTACGGTTCTTCATTAATACTGTTCCGGGTTGTGCTAACCACGTAGGTAAAGAACGTCCATTATATAATCTTCTAGCATGGATGAACATCCGTTCATGTGGTGTGGCATTTGTTACTGTACATAAGAGTGACCAAATCGAATGCAAAACAGGTTGCAGAACGCTTTCCCAACATTCGATAGCCATGTTCTTTGATTTTAATGCCAGCTGGATGGTTTTCCATATGATTCCATTATACCTCTCTACTTGGCCATTCCCTTGAGGATTATATGCAGTTGTGCAACTTGTTGCTATACCAAGCGAAGTTAAGAAGCATTTTAATTCACAAGACATAAATGAAGATCCTCTGTCAGAATGTATGTAGGCTAGCATCCCAAAAATTGAGAAAATATTTTTCAGGAGAGCAATAACAGTAGCAGATGACATATCAGGGCAAGGTATTGCAAAAGAAAATCTTGAAAACTCGTCCACAGTAGTAAGAAGGAAACGGTTTCTGGAAACGGTAGGCAAAGGACCTTTGAAATCTAGATTTAGTCTTTCAAAAGGTGCAGTTGCTTTTATTAAGTGTCCTTCAGATCTATAGAAATGAGGTTTTACTTCACTGCAGCATACACATGAATTAACAGTTCTTCTATTTCTTCTAGTGAGAAAGGCAAATTTTTAGATCTTATCCAGTGATACATTCGAGTAATTCCGGGATGACAAAGTTCATCATGTAGTGCCTTTAGATTTATTTGTGGTTTTATAGCTGCATTTATTCTTGATAAAGTGTCTGCAGTTTCATTTTTATTCCCAGGGCGATATATAATATCAAATTTGAAACAAGCAAGCTCTAACCGCCAATGCATAATTTTCTCATTTTAATTTTACTGGAGTGCTGTTGATCAAACATAAATGCCACGGATATTTGATCTGTAAAAACTTCGAAGTGTCTTCCAATTAAATAGTGTCTCCAGTTTCGTAAAGATTCAACAATAGCATATACTTCTTTTTCAATATAAGAATGTTTTCGTTCGGAAGAGTTTAGTGTTCTAGAGAAAAAAGCTATAGGACGACCAGCTTGACTCAGGGTTGCTCCTATTGCAAATTCAGAAGCGTCAGTTTCAACTCTGAATGGTACATTGTCCTCAATTGCAGCTAAAGAAGCATTGGATATATCTCTCTTAAGGGAACTGAAGGCTTTCTCGGCATCTTTACTAAGGGGAAAAGGTCCTCTAGTCAAAAGAGGACGAATCATTTCAGAAAAATTGGGAATCCAACGGCAATAATGAACGAACATTCCCAGTGCTGGCTGTAGAGATCCTATATCTTTAGGAATCGGTAAATCCATTAGCGGTTTCAGTCTATCAGGATCAGGTTTTATTATATTATTAGCTATAGAGTAGCCCAACAATTTTACAGATTTCGTGAAAAATGTGTATTTTTCCTCATTCAGGATTAGGTTATACTTCGTAGCAGCAGCCATAAACCTCGCTAAGTTATTATTATGCTCAGCTTCATTCTTGCCGCATATAGTTACATCATCAAGGTAGGGAAAAGTTCCTGTTAATTCTTCACTTGAAATTATTTCATCAATTGTTCTTTGGAAAGAAGCAACTCCATTTGTTACACCAAATGGAACACGTAGAAATTGATAGAGTTTACCGTCAGCTTCAAACGCTGTATAGTGTTTCTCTGATTCTTTGATAGGAACCTGATGATAAGCACTTTTGAGATCAATTGTACTAAATTTTTTTTATATTTTGATACTTGTGAAATCAACTCTTCAATTTTGGGAAGAGGGTAAGCATCAAGCATAGTAAATTTGTTTATAGTCTGCGAATAATCTATTACCATTCTGGGTCTATGATGTTCTCCTTTCACAACAAAAGCTTGTGCACGCCAAGGGGAATTACTTGGTTCAATTACACCTTCTTTAAGTAATTTACATACTTCTGTAGCTATGAATGTTCTATCTTCTTCAGTTTGGCGTCTTGACTTTGTAACAATAGGTCTACAATCGGGCGTTAATTTAGAGAACAATGACACAGGGGCTTCAAGAGCAGTTGCTAATGAACAAATTCTAAGAGGTGGTCTGTCACCTTTAAATTCTATCTCAACAGAAGAATGATCTTTTAATAAATCATGTCCGATAAGAAAGTCTGCACAGAGGTTTTTCATAATTAATACCTCTATATCAGTGTATACATGGGTTTGCAATTTGATATTAACTAAAGAACAGCCTGTAATATCTGAGCTTAGAGAAGAGTTAGCCATGGTTATTCTACCAAAATATGGTTTTACTTTAATTCGACATCTTTTTACATAACGCTGATTTATAAAACTTAGTGAGCTACCGGTATCAATTAGAGCATTCAGCTGAATTCCATTTACTAGGACTTTAGTTATTGACCTTTCAAGACAGTGAGGAAGCATTGAAGCTGATGCTAGTGTATAAACTGCTGCTGAGGAATTAGTAGTATTGCGTACAAGTTTGGATTTGCATACCTTTTGGTAATGGCCCTTTTTACCACATCTTCGACATATTGCATCCTTAGCTGGGCAAATACTTCGTAAATGAAGGTCTCTCCCACAAAAGAAACATTTTCTGGATCGAATAGGAGCAACTACTTCCAATTGTTCACTATCTTCATTTTTGTTCTCACACTGTTCAACGGCAGCTACCGGTGCTGAGGAAGATATTAAATATGAGGCAGAATGATGTTCAGCAAGTTCTAAGGCTCTAGCTTGATCATAAGCTTTTTCTAACGAAATACTGGCATTTTCTAATAACCGTTCTCGAATGCGTGGATTTTTCAAACCTCGGATGAATGCATCTCTAATATACTCATGTTTATTTTCTTCTGCAGTAACAGACTTAAATTCACAATCCTTGCTCAACTGTTTTAATATTTGTAAATATTCATTTACAGACTCACCCGTTTGTTGAAATCTGGATGCTAAACAGTGTCGGGCAAATATTTCATTTCTTTTAGTAATATACAATGAATCCAGAACATTTATTGCATTATCATAGAATTGTGAATCATTGATATATTGATAAACACTTGCAGATACGAAATTGCATAACAACTGTAGTTTTCTTTCTTCAGTTGCCTCTTTCACTTGTGTGAGAAAATTTGAAAAGTTCTTTTCCAGTGTTTCCATTTAGATTCCGCTCCAACACAGGCAGGGTCAACATCAAATCTTTCTGGTTTCAAAAGGTTTTCCATTTTGCATAGAAATAAAGTATAAATTAGTTTTAGTTGATTAAATTGTTGTAAATATAATAAATCACTTTCCTTAAGCAACTCAAATGAAGCTTTAATCAACTAAAACAGCACATAAAACAATTGTTACATTGTAAGAGCAATATTTAAACTAACAATGACTGTTGCCATTCCATGTAATATAATTTTAGTGCTGCCAACAATATTAAATATTATACCACAATGAGATGACTGAGAAGTTTTATGCACTCCCAGACAAAATTAACAGTCCCAATCCAAAATTAACAAATCACTGGTGTGTGTAATATAAATTCAAATGCCTTCAAACTGCTCAAAAATAACAAAATGTATAATTTTGTATTGTATTTACCATGATGTTCTAAGGAATTTGAATACTGTTGAAAATTTGTGGCATTGTTACAAGTCTTATGAATAAAGACAAGCAGTTGTGTCAAAATAAAATGCTGAAAGCGGTAGGTAAATAGATAAAGGAAAATGTCTAAAATTTCTATTTTGACATTCTATCTATATTATTCTATATGACAATTTCTTTTTTTTTCTAGTTTGGGAAAAATGAATATGTTAACTGTGTTAAGTTGTGAACTCATTAACCCACTTTATATACTATAACTAGCACTGATTATTAGATAAAGTTTTTTTAATATTGATAACAAAGCACATAAGAACATATTTGTACATATCATTAAAATTTTAGTATTTTCCATCAATTCCAGGGAAAGTACTGTAATGAATAATAAATACCATGATCAAGAATTACCTAAACAAACAGGAAAAAAAGAAAGATTCCCTACCTTGACACTTAAAAAAGGAATCTTGCCATGTATGCATAATTCACTTCTGATAACACAATATTACAGGCATTTTCTTCAGATTGTCCACTGGCAAGTTGTATCTGTTAAGATGTCCCTGAGGCAGGAAAACTATCATCTGCTGATGTGACACGTGCATATTTAAAACATACCAGATTCACAAGATTTGTAACAGTATCAACCATGTTTTCACATGCTTGAACCTATACCTTTTTCAGCGTAAATATTGGGACACATTTTTCAAACATCAAATGCATGCAAAGAGGCCACTAAGTCTAGATTCTGTTTCTTCAGGGAAGCTTGTATCCGAGAGAAATATGAAACTATTAATGTGAGACTTATTTAAAGATGCCATTTTGAATAACTCCTAAGCATTTTAATCGAAGAACCATAAAAAGTACTGACAGTAGTTTTGAAAAAATGCTGGTCATCAGGGCCAGCCTTACTGTATTTTCTGCCCATGAAAACATACAGAAAGTAAAAATCTTTTAATCACCCTTCACTGAAACCAGAAACAACTAAATAAAGACAGAACTTTTCACAAAGAATTCTAAAAAAAATCTTCAGTATTTGGCATTTTGTGCAATCATTCTGCCTGTGCCTCTTAAAAACAGCAAGCTCACTTTAGCATGTTCCCCACTTTGTCAAAACTGGATTCAAAGGTAACAATATATCAACTGCAATCTCTCTAAAGAGCAGCAGGTAATTCTAAAAACATCCTTTTTCCGTTAGAAATAAGTTTACTATAAACAATTCATGGGCCTTTTTGACAAGGTGTACAGCAAGCATTTTAGATTCAGTATTTTGAGAAACAAGACTCTAAATGCCTCACCTTTTTCATACACTCACGTTTGTGAAAATTGCAACACCAAGAAGGAATCGTCATAATTGAATGCAATTTAATACACAGTTGAGTGGTAGTGGTACAAATAAATGATTAAATGTTCAAAGCAAACAAACAAGAACAAGAGATCAGAATCAGTATTTTGTGTGGCCACCACGCGCCGCAATAAGTGCTGCTACACGACGTGGCATGGAGTCAAACAAAGTTTGAATGTCTGACTGAGGAAGAGCATTCCATATCGTTTGTACGCGTACCCAAAGTTCGTCTGCAGACGCAACAGGACGAGGATCACGAGCAAGACGCCGACCAATGACATCCCACACATGTTCAATTGGCGACATATCCGGGGAACACGCAGGCCAAGGAAGAAGCTGTACCTGCTGCGCTGCAAAGAAGGATTTAACAATCCGAGCAGTATGAGGGCGGGCATTGTCCTGTTGAAATACAGCGCCTGGCAAGCTTTGAAGGAAGGGAACAGCTTCGGGCTGTAGAACTTCACGGATATACCGGTTGCTGTTCAGATTGCCCACAATTCGTAGCAATTGAGATCGTCTATGATATGCTATGGCGCCCCAGACCATAACTCCGGGTGTTCGTCCACTGTGGCGTTCGATAATGCACTCCGGAAGGTGGCGTTCACCGGCATAGCGTCTGACACGAATGCGGCCATCATGGTACCACAAATTAAAGCGGGATTCGTCAGAAAACACGACATGCTGCCAATCAGCACGCCAGTCTCTATGCTGATTGGCCCATTGTAGCCGCAGGCGGCGATGGTCGTGCGTTAGGGGGATCCTGTATAAAGGAGTCCGTGCGCGCAGTCCACACTGCAGCAGACGTCTACGAATTGATGAAGCACACAATGAAACACCTGTAGCTATTGACCACAGTGCTGCCAATTGTCTAGAGGAAGCTGTACGGTCCGTCCGCGCCATGCGGACCAGGTGTCTATCATCGCGAGCTGACGTCACATTTCGGGGTCCACTCCCGGATTTCCGAGTTGTCCGACACTCGTCCGTCCACTGCTTCCAAACGCGCATCACTGTGCTGCTGTTACGCTGCACACGAGAGGCTACTGCACGATACGACAATCCAGCTTCACGAAGGCCGATGATTCTCCCTCGTTCAAACTCTGTAAGTTGTTCAAATCTCGCTCTCTTTCGTCGACGAGGCATAAGTACAGATTGAGTTAACGTTTACCACTAGCAGATAACCACCGATAACCATACACGCCTCGCTACAGCCGTCTATTTATTCGGATCCATCAGCCGTTCAGAGGGCGCTGCTCAGCATACGCATGCGCTACGGATTTGCAATTTTAATCATTTGCATATCATGCGCTACTTTGCATTTCCTGAAAATTTCAGCTCACTCGCGTAAGTCCTTCATGGTGTTGCAATTTTCACAAACGTGAGTGTATATCTACATTATTCACAAAAAGAATGACATAGTAATATTACATACATAATGACATAGTATTTGTTACTTCTAATAAGATGAAATAATTTCTATTGATGAAAATTTGAGATATACTGAAACTGTTGGTTTCTTTCTACAACATCTGCTATCAGCAGGAATATATTCGATATCCTAGGGTGTAAGATTTTAGTTGAAATATTACATGTAAATTTTACCACAGCATTTGTTCATGACGATGAATTGCTGTTCAAAATCACACTTTGGATATCCTAAACTGCACCAATGTAAGCAGTATCTCGATATGTCCTTCTTAAAATAGATTTATTGGAAATTTATCATTTTATATAAGTTTCAAAATATCTTCTCACAGACAGACTTAACTTTCCCAAATGTCATTCAATTCAAATCATTCATGACCTACTTATGACATGACATGCAGCTGTAAACACTTATAAATGTTTTGTTGTTTCATTGGTGTTACATTTCCTCTTAATTGTATATTTCTGCTAGGCTTTGTTACAAAATAAAATTTTTGAGCACAAAGGGTTTTTTCTGGTTCTTATGTATCAGTTGTAAAAGTGTCTGTTCAAATTCTTTTTCAAAATTGTTGATTTTCCCTATCATTGAAAGCCCTTCTTAAGCGTGGCAGTATAGCGCATAAGGCAAAGCGAAGAAACAAATGAAACTGAGAGGAGAAATTTTGACAGAACCTAGTCATCATTCTGCCATTCATGCTACTCAGTTGGTCAACAGTAACCTTCCTGAAGACGAGCATTTCATCCCTTTACTTTTTTAGATAATTTCTAATTATCACCCACCACCACCAAAAAATTACAAGTTTGTTGCCAACTTTGGAAAGAAATTTTTATTTGAGTACTTTTGTGTCTGTTTTAATGATGCATCCAGTGCTACCTATTTTTTTTTATATATATATTTTTTTCTACAATAATTTGTATTGTAGAAAAAAAGAACTACTATTCACATACTTCTTGGTTTTTTGCACTGTTGTTTGATTTCTTGGACACAGCCTTGGAATCAAAATCCTAAAATGAGAAGATAAAAAAAGAGGCCCATAAAGCTTTTAACTCTTTGACAGGTGATGACGTCCCACCATTTTAACAGTTTTTATCTCCAAGATGAAAGCTGCAAAATTCTGTTAAAATACATACAATAACACCTTTTAGTTTTCTAAATATATAACAGATGACGGCACTAGTATTCATAGAACTCGTAGAAAAAATTTCTTTGCAGGTCTAATTTTTAGGTTTTTTTTTTTTTTAAATTTCTTATGCACATTTATGGCACACCTGATTCTTTTTACTGAGTATTATTCTCAGTTCCTAGATTTTGTGAGGAGAGGGAATTTTTTTATTATTTTATTTATTTATTTTTGGTTGGCGTCTGGAATTCCTGATGTTAGATCATTCGAGATATTGGATGCCTGGATTTCAGACTTTGTACTGTGTTGTTGTTACCAATCTCACTTGTCTGATAATGGTCAGCATAACCCCACAACATTCACAGTGGCAAAGCATCTATGCATCTATCATTGGCAATTTCCTTCAGCACCATATAGTAGGTGAGAGCCTGACTTTAACTCAGTTTTACCCCCCCCCCATTTTAAGAGGCAGCACCCTGCGCGGACAGGTCTCCCACACCTCTTCTCCTAGAGCCAACCTCTTAAGAGGACTTTCGGACTGCATACTTAGAGTGCCCCTATGCTGCACAGACACTATATATTTACAAACATCCATGCCTCCTCCAGGATTCGAATCTGGACCCTTTGGTATGGCAGCCAGAGTCACTAACCACTATCACAGTTGGGCAGTTAAACTGCAATAGGCAGGTGGAAGCGCCGAGCAGTTTCTACAGCTGTTATATTCATGGTTGAAGAATCACTTGGCAAGACAAGATCAGCCAATACTGTACACCTGAGTACCAGGTGTTTGTGTTCCACTAACTGCCAAAAACCAAAAGGGCAAGATTAAAGTGGTGTCATCAACATCTCAACTGGACTGTCTTAGATGGCCACAATGGAAGTTCATGGAAAAATCCAACTTTACCGTGAAATCTGATATCAAGCATATAAGAGTCTGAAGAGAATGAAGCACATTAAATCAGGCCCAGAACATCATACACTGGCAGGTGACAAAATTATAGTGTAGGCTGGAATCTCAATGGGATATTGCAGCCTTTAAAGATGGTTCTGTTACAGATGTGCGGTATCAAAATGAAGTTCTATACCCATTGTAAAACTCTATACCGCAACATTTGGTTCTGCTTTCCTTCTTGTGGATGGTAATTCATGTCCACATTGAGCCAACATTGGTAATGATTACCTGGAGAATGAGGCATTTCTCATATAGAATGGCCACTATATTCCCCCAACCTTAATCCTTTGAAAATATTCAGGATGACCTCAGGCATACTGTATTTGCATGTTTACTTCCTGCAACTAGTTTCTGGCAGTTTGCAGTCTGGTATTAATCAAATCTTTACTTTTCTATTTTGGTTCATTTTCCCATTTCATGATTAACTTATTTATATCGCGAGGTAAATTTAAAGAGTATCTAGAAAATAAATATTGATTAATCAGTCTTGGAATTTATTTTGTTGTTGATGATATAATGTCTACATTTAATTAAATTTAAAATTGTAGACAGAAAATTGTGATATCACTAATATGATGAGTGCAGTAAATGCATTCAAATCTCAAATAGTAGTATTGAAAGCTCATTTAATGAAATTCCATTACCATACTCTCCAATCCCAAACTTATGAGAAAGTTGAGTCAGAAACTGTATGAGATTAAAACCTATTATTGATAAAAATTACACATGTTATAAGAGAAGTTCACCAGATTAGTCAATTTTGTGGCATTACAGCCTACTGTAATTTTTTATAAATCCAATTCAATACTAATAAAATTAATATGTCTGCTATGAATTCTGAATATTTTCAGTGGAATAATATCGAAAGCCTAGCATTAGACACATCAATAAACTTGCAAAATGATGTTATTTTCGAAAGCTGGTTATAATGAAAATATGTGTGGGAATTTAATTGATAAAAATATCAGATTCATACATTCAAATAAAAAAATGTCAATTGAATATTTTACAAAGATTTTTGAAAGAAAAATGTCAACATAATTTATACAAAATATAGATAATTTTAATAAATATAGATTAATTTTACTAAGGGCATCAAATGAATTTTCAATATAATTTAATTTTTAAACAATACGAAAGCTGGTTATAATGAAAATATGTGTGGGAATTTAATTGATAAAAATATAAGATTCATACATTCAGATAAAAAAAAGTCAACTGAATATTTTACAAAGATTTTTGAAAGAAGAATGTCAACATAATTTATACAAAATAGAAATATAGATTAATTTTACTAAGGGCATCAAATGAATTTTCAATATAATTTAATTTTTAAACAATGAAAATTTTAAGAAGAATGTTGTTCCTGAAAATTTGTTTTGTTATTTATCATAACTGTTACAGGAAAATTTTGTACTGATGTCTGAATTGAATTTTTCATTATTTTTCTTCTTTTTTTTTGCTTAAAGGATCGTTGCTGTACAATTTTTTTATTAGATGGTATGCTTACAGTTGTGGGTTCAAATTGTGTTATGCTTGCATTTATTGCAGATTTATAAATTTTCTCCATTTTAGTTACTTCATCAGATGTTGTTATTCAGTTTATTAAGCTTGGAAATTTATTCAGCAGTGCCATTTTTTTTTCTGCTAATGTCAAAGTTTGTGATGTACTCTGCATTAACTCATTTATTATTATATCATTTGTGTTGTCTATTATCAATGAAGGATCATTACAGTAATTATGAACTGTATCTGCTTGACTGTTCTTCTGCATCTGGCATAAATATTGAATATGTTTACACATATTCCACTTAACAGAAGAATCTATACATGTGCACATATATGTGTGTATGCATACATTACATTCAATACACTTTAATTCGCAACTACATTCACTGTTCACTTTTTGTATAGTATACAAATCTAAATTGTTTTCTGACGAAATAATTCAGCCACTTTCATTTTGTACAATTTGTGATGACAGTGTTAAGCTGGTTTTATGTCTGTTTCTCAGATCTCTAATTTTACTCGACAATTTTCCTTTATTTGATGTGATGCTTCTATCAAACATTTTATCCCTAATAAATCTCATAATTGCATGCACAGCTTTATCAAGTCTTTTAACATTTTTTCCGTGCAAATATACATACTTCAGTGTTTGATGCATTCTTTCAATGTGCATATTTGTATTTAATCCACAATGAACTCTGTGACAATAAGCCCAAGTAGTTGCATCTTTTAAATAATGTGCTGAAAAATAATTTGCAAAATCAATTGTATCAGGATCATTTTTCAAGTAATTTAATACAGCTTTTGCTGCAGTATTAAAGCTCTGTATATCACATTCTTGTAAAAGAGTGCGAAGAACTTGATACACTTGGACTTGCTTTTCTGTACCACTGATTTTTTAAAAATTTCTTCGCCATGCATGGTCAACATGCCATGCACAAAAGAGGCATTTTTCAGGTATGCCCATCTCTGAAACCCATGCATTAAAAAAAGAATCAGCCATATCTGACATGAAAACTCTTGGTTGTAATGTGCCAATCTTTTGTTTGATTATTGAGAAGAATATAAACAAAACTGGTTGGTCGCTTCGATTTGAAATTAAAAAAGCACAAGGAAATCCTTCTCTTAAATTGTCGATAGTTAATAAAGTTATAAGCTCAAAGCCATATGCAATCTGAACTAAAATTTTTCAGCATTTCACTTTGTGCATCTGTCATTATGATGAGAATAAAATCTTCATTGTTAAGAAAAGTATGTGTTGGTGATATTACACCTCGTGCCTTATAACATAACACACATGGATTCTGAGAACTAAGCATTTTATTCACCCACATGTCAACACTCACACAGTCATTACTGTGCTTTACTGCACTGGAAGATAAATCGAAACTTCGTTCAATATTTTGCAGATCTTTTTTTGTTATTAGATGCAATCGTTCAAGGCCAGTATCAGATATGGAGTCACGAATTTCATCCAAAATTGCATCAAATGCTATTTTAGCTGCTATTTTCGATGCGATAAAGATTCTATCCTTACTTGAAAGGAAAAGATGACCCATATCATTTTCATGGCCTACATGTGTTCCCTTGAAATATGCATAGTATTCCTCTTGTTTTGATTTGATCAATTTTATTTTTGCAGGACAATAAGCATTATTTTTTTTCCTGCCCAATATCTTTATGTGTCGCTTTCCAGAACTGTGAATGAAAATGCCCTGAACGGTGACATTTAAAATATGTAACTGTACCAGTAGCATTTGGTTTTTCAGATACACATATTATAAATTTTGACTTTGTTTTATTTCCTAAATCATCTTTCCGTTCAAGAAAACTTTCATAGGATTCAAATTTTACATCATGAACTTGTGAAAAGTGTTCGTTTATCAAATCATTTTCAAAATCTCCTTTACACAAAGGACATTTATACTGTCTCTTAGTTGAAATGTGATCACCATTACAACTAGAGTCACATATTTTGAGTTTGGATGTTTCACATACTTTTAAATTTAGGGACTGCAATATGTGTTAATCCTTTCGATGGCCTTTTATTACATGCCTCTTCAAAAGAAAAAGATTTGCCACACCCGCATGGAAGCTTATTTAATATGATCATATTCGTACAAAAATCTGAATTAGTAAGATTTTTTTCATCGGATTGAACACTTGGCCCTGAAAAGGGCCCTTTACTAAAGTGATCATTTGATCCTGAGAAGGACCGTTTTGTTTTAAAGTGATTAGACATGTTTGATAAAACTAGATTGTGAACACTTGACTACGAAAATTGCAATAGGAGGATTTCCGCTAACTAGCTATTCTATCATTTGAGATCCCTCCCCACAATTGGAAATGACATAGTGCAAGCGAAAAGAGTGGGAACTCTGGGATAGATGAGAACCCAAAATCTAGGCGCTTGTTTTTGTGTGCTCTCCTTTTCCAAGAAGTCAGTCAGTAATAACTGTTCAGCATCAATTTCTGAAAAACAAATAAAGTCCCAAGTTCATACAACCAGTTCCCGGAAACTGGATACCTGTTTAAAGACAAAAGCCCAAGACAACCGGGTTTTCAGCAGAGAATGTTGAAAGAGTGCGCGAGATATTTACGCAGTCTGAAGAAATTGACCATTTGAGCTAGTCATGAACATGGAATATCTTGGTCTACCATTTGGACTGTGTTGAGAAAAAAATTTCATTTTAAATGCAAGATGAACATTTTTGCAATCAACTGATATTTAGTGATGAAGCCACCTTTCATTTAAGTGCAAAGAAAACTGCCTTGGGGATCAGAAAATCCCCATGCCTATGGAAAAATTGTCTTAAATATCTAAGAAAGAATCTTTAAGAACTTTTAATATAATTATGATGCTTAACGAACTTAAGTATAAAAAGAAGAAAAACAAGATACAAAATTTATTCCTACGGGTTAATACGAGAGACTGTTATGAAAACTTCTCTTCCTAATTATAAGTTTAAAAAAAATTACATGGAATTCTGATTTCTTAATTTACTTACAAAATGTTCTTATAATGCTTATGTATTTCATATTCAATTTAAGAATTATGGTAGTAAGTTCAGTATTCTAGCATTAAATCAATATAGTTATAAAACAAACTGAATATTTTATTTAATCAAATTAACGATATACAGCCAAAGAAGTTTGTAATGCACTATATACAGCAAAGGATATATCAATCACATCCTACATGTTTGAAAGAATTTCACCAATGTGAGTGGGTAATCATATGTCTCTGAAGGTACTTCTTTTGGGTAAATCTTTTCTGGCAAAAAGAGCAACTATATGGACGTTCACCAGTATGAGCCAAAATATGAATCTGAAGATAATTCTTTTGAGCAAATCTTCTTTGGCAAATGTTGCAGCTGAAAGGTTTTTCACCAGTATGAACTAGTAAATGTCTTTTTACATTTGCTTTGAGTGGTGATGTATACGAACAGTATGAACACCTGTGAACTACACCAGACTTGAAATGTTCAAATGGTTTCAATGAATCTGTGATAATGAAGATTGAAAAAGCTTTAAGCATTTCATAATTCAATGAAAAAAATGCAATATACATTTCTGTCTTCATACATGACATTTTTAAATTGGGGGAAAATTGCTTTGTTGTGAAGGTTTTGGATTCAAGGAAGTCTGTTTTGAATTGCACTTCTGTTTTGAACTGTAAAATACAAAATTTAGGGATAGTACTAGTGAATAATTTTTTATGTGGTGTTTGAAAAGGTGGCTGTGATTTCCTTAAATTTTGGTTCTAAACATGTACTTCCAGTTACTGCATTTAGATAGAGAATTTTTTTAAAACAAACTTGGCACTGGAGATAGGATTCCATAAATACAAAATTTAGCTTCCTATAAAGCATAATCAGATAAGTCAAAAGGTTCTTCATTCTTTAGTATATTAAATACCAAAAACTTTCACATCCTTGCATGTAAATTAGCAAAGCTATTACCACTTAATTATTTTATAAGATTAGCTTTGACATTTGAGATCAAGAAATATCAAAAATCAACAGGGATCGAATAATAGATTTTTAATGCTGGTCATGCAAAACACTCTCATGTCATGTTAACCACTTACATTATGACAGCACATATAGTGAGATGAAACATTTCCTTACATTCTCTGCACAAAAAGGGAGAATGAGGAGAAGCACAAGATCTTTAAGTGGCAGTAATGTTTATCACATTTTCCATTCAAAAGCGATTGCAAGAAGTCCAAATCTAAATTTTTTTTATGAAGCCAGAATTCATGGAAACCAATTGTGTCCTTATCAGGATTTGAAACACAGATTTCCAGTTTCCCAGCTAAATGTTGGAACTGTTTATGTTAGAAAAGCACAGCACACATGGGTGAATGTGATAATTCTTTATACAATAAGTTGCTTAAACAAGCAACTTTTGTTTCATTGTTTTTCACAAAGCTGCTCAATAAAAGACAGAAGTGATCAATGGTGACTTCATTCTTTAATATCTTCAAAAATTTTGCACATGAAATTACAGAACTTACTTAACATTATAACTTACCAAACTGTAATGAATGTTTTACTATTTACATTAAGTGCTCTACAGAAATGACATCAGAAATTAGGTTTTTCATAGTTATAAAATTTTCTAAATAATTTTTTAATAATTTACATACAATAATTTCTATAAAATTATCTACCTTATTTTGAGAAAATATAGTAGAAAGCACATGTCTAGGATTTTGTATTTAAGAAAATGGAAATCTGTAACCACCTTTTTTAAATACTGCATACACATTCACAACATTTTCTTCGAGTTACTAAATTTAAATACAGTTTAATTTTCAATAATTCTTGCATTTCTAAAATATGAACTCTTTCTGAAGCAAAATTTATGCAATTATATTGCAGTAAATAATATGTAAGAACATTGTTGTAATTAAATTTCATACAATGATATTTCTAAAGATTACTGACTAACTAATTGATAAATCAAAGTTGTTCAGAAGTTCACTAATTTTTCAATAGCACTTCCACAGCTCGTTTATGTAAAAGAATTATTCTGAATATGATGTATATAATCCAATCAAAATACTATTTACAAAGTCAAAGAATACAGTACATCTCCCCCGAAAGAAAGAGATCTTCCCTTCCTGTAGATATTATTTCTTCAGACAGCTTTATAGTTACATTAGTCCTCAGATACTCAAATAAACATTTCAATGCTGTTTCAACTATATTTCTTTACTTCACACAAAACACTCTAAATAAAAGCAAGTGTAAATAAGTAAATCATAAATAACATTTATTAAAGCTTTTAATGTTGCAGATAATATGTCTTTCTCATATCAAATATAAGAATTTTGATTAACAGAAAATAAAACTATTTGAGATAAATCTTAAGAGAAGAATATGAAATGATATGATCATGATTTTCATTTATTTGAAAAAATGTGTTACTTTTTTTAACTGAGACACATATTAGACCATGCAAATGTCTGCGTCTGGGTTTTAGGTACTTTCTGTGTATCAGTATCAATAATTTTACTTCAAAAAAAGTCAGCCTTTTCTTTTAACTATTTTACCAAGAAGTGATGAACACATAAAAGAGTGAATTTAAAGGATATACTGATAAATAAAAGCGCATGTCTAAGTACTCTAGATAGAATTTTCGATAATAATATTTCTTAGAAATAATGCTAAAAAATATACATTTGCTTGTTACTAAATCAAAATTTCTGATTTTATTTTAAGGATTAGCAATTTATTTAGCACACCTAAATACATTGCATATAGTAAAGTATTGAACAGAAAAATAGGAAACACTTTAATATGATTTTTTTCTACCACTATGCAAATTACAAAAACCCATAAAAAATTAAAAAAGGGTTTTTCCTCACATAATGCATCTAAGAAATTTGTATTTTTTTATAAATGATTTTTTTTTTCAATTTTTAAATTGATAAGAAAACAATCAGCTTCAGATAAGTGAAAAAGCTGTATGACTGGACCAAACTTTTGCATTCCAAATGTGTACCAGTTAAATGGAATTAATTGTATACAACTTATTTTTGTATATTTAACAATTCCATTATATTTTATTTGATGTTGAATTTCTTATCAGTTAATGAGATGCAATATTTTTATCATAGCAATAATTTTATCATATGAAATACAGAATAATAGATTTTTATTGTTTGACATCTGTAAGAATCAACAATCCTATCTGCATATGTTATTCTGAAGAGTATAAATGCGATGTATAAAAATAAGTTGTTTAAAAATTACAAAGTTTGAACTGGTAAATGAAAGTATGCAATATCTCAGATGTTTTTATTCCTAACGCAACATCTGAAGAATATTAATTTTTTTTCATATGAATCTCCACATTAAGCATTCTATTTTAAATTTTTTTTTATTTCATACAATTTAGTCTTGGTGTTTAATAAATTAGTGTTTTTAATTAAAATGAATACATGCTTATCG
>KK112870.1:174313-190770 GCA_000611955.2 Stegodyphus mimosarum
TCGCAGAATAATAAATCTTTTTTTGTTTAAAAAAATTTAATAATAAATATTTAACTATTATGCAGCTTATTTGAATATATTTAAAGAAGTAAACTACTATTCACCACAGAAAGATATGAATTTCATTTTTATGCATATATTTCTATGATTAATTTCAATAAAAACTACCTAAAAATATAAATTTATATGTAAAATTTTCAAAATCATCATATATATTAAGATCCACATAAACACAATACTATAAAAATATCAAATATTCATGAATTATAATATATATTACCATAGAAATTTTCATAACATTAAATTTTACAAGACATAAAAAAAAATTTCTAAAACACACTTTTCAGAAAGAATAAATCTGAACAAAAAAAAAAATTGAAATCAGCCAGCCTTAAATGAAATTTTTTCTTTATATTCTATGACAAAATTATTTTAAATAAGAATCTCATTTCAGATTTATTCAATAAAAGGATAAACAGAATATATAAAACGAGGCGTCACTGATTGTTATGTATACCATAATACATGGCAAATTCTCTATTCTTGCAAAATTTGATACAAAAAAAAAAAAAAAAAAAACCCCTATAAAAATTATAATTTCAAAAAGGGTTTTCAGATGTAATTGTTCACCAGTTAAAGAAAAAAAAAAAGAATAATGCAACACAAGTTCATAAAACTATATATTAAATTTATATTTTTGTTAAAGTCTTCATGTTAAACAATAGCACTTCTACTACACTGTACAAAGTAGACACAAAGCATACAGCAATAAAATAACCAAAATGAGGAATCCCAAATTTTACAAAAGTTTAAAAAAAAATTTATTATTTTGATGGATTCAGCTATAAGAAAATATAACTTTTTTAATCAGTAATTATAGTATAAATTTGGAACAATCAAACTGTTTCAAAAATTACTTTTACAAATTTAACAGATTTTATTCAAAATATCTGTACACAAAATCAAAGTCAGTTTTGGAAAGTAATAAGTTAAATTTCACACACACACATATATATATTATTTCTTATAAAGTAATGTTAGTATTCTAGAAACTTATAAGAACTCTATTAATTTTATACCATTTTGAAGCTGATTAGGGAATGAGCCAGATGCAAAGATGTTTTCAGGAATATTCTTGTGTGTAACATAATAACTATGAGACCCACTTAAAAAATTTTTCATAACAGCATTTGTCGTTGAATATTTTGAATAGTTTTTAATTTAATCTAACCAAGCAATTGTATATTAATGGCCAAATACTAAGGCAATTTTCAAATATAGAGGTAATAATTCATAGCAGAAAGTAAAATCCTATTATTAAAAGGCTATAATATACAATATATTAAGAAATGGTAATTAAATTTCTCTCTCTCTGCAAAAAGGAGATGTTCTGCATAGAAAACATAACATAAAATGGGATAGGAAAATTTGGTGTTACAACGTTTTAGAGATATATAGAAAAATTACTAAGGCGCAGGGACGGAGCAGTTGTACCAGGGGCATAATTTAGAAGTGCCAGCGTTTGCACTGGAAGGCTAAAAGCCTGTGTCTGGCCACCCCTGCCCTTAATACAAGGTTTACAGCGATTTCAGTGCTACATGTTAGATTGTCTAGGAGTTCCTGCAGAAGCAGCGAGCAATGCCTTGAAGCTCTGGACAGTGTTAAGTGGAGGTTGCAGTTATCCAAGTCAGCATTTTAGGATGTTCCAAACATGTACTCTCAGATTTAAATTCAGAAAATATGCCAGCCATTTCATCTTCGTTTTTAAGTTGTCAAAAATTATTCATTAGTGCAGTGGAGAACGTTATTGCCGACTGCACCCCCCAAAACAACTTGACATAAGTATCAAGAACTTTACCTCTGTATATATGTCAGCAATTATAATTGCATTGGTAAATATGCATAGGTCAGTGCAGCCATTCAAAATTATGTTTTGCCCATACCATAATTCCATCACCGACCTTTCATGGATATTTTCAGGCTTATTATAAGTATTTTGTTCTTTCCAGAGTGTAAAAAAGACTGATTAGAATGAAGTCTATTTGAGTTAACAGAATCGACTAACAGACTAGCTATGTATCAAGTTCAGATTTTTCAACTGAAAAAAAAAAATTCTTTTTGACACGATGGAGCGGTATTGGTTGTGCCAGATGTCTCTACTAACTCAAATAAACCCTAATGTGAACAGCCCTTAACACATATGGGATCACTCTCCAAACAAAAATGATAACCAGTAAAGAGAACTCGGTTCCTGTCCATGGTACTCCAATTACAATGATCTTTGCACAGCTACAACCAAATGCTTTTTTCAAGCCGAATAAGCAGAACACAAATCATGTACTTCCTTGCATAAAGCCCTCTTTTATGCAGCACATGCAGCATCTTTTATAATTAACAGTACTTCTGATATATTCAGTTTCTGTAGCTGCAGCAAACTCCAAATAATGGTCCTGAGACTGTTTTGCACATTTTTAACCTCTACCTAGTTGTTTGCGTAGATTACCATGATGATGTCATGATGCTTTCGACCAAGTTCAGATCAAAAGTTAGACTTGTGTCAATGTATGCCCTGCTTCCATTCTCCCAATCGCATACAATTTCTCACAATCCTTCCAATGCCTTTTCAAGAACATGTTCTAATATTCACATGCAAAAATTGTGTCCAGCTACTTGTACAAACCTTGAAATTAGAATTTGTAGCACCCCATTCCTAAATTCCTTTCCTCACATGCTGAATAAATAGCTGGGGGAAATTTCACATTCTTGGTAGAGAAGATAAATCCCATTGGAACCACATAATAATATTTACCTTGAATTCTCAACCACCCAACTCTCAATGAACTTTACTTAATGAAGCTAATATAAAATATCTTTTTATAGTTGTTCTTTTAATTTTTCTCACTAGTGATGAATCAGCACTGAATAATCCACGTGCTGGACAAAAACTCTGAAAAGCCCATATTTTTTTGTACCTAAAGCTAAAAAAATATGCCCACATACCTTATTTTACACAGCCCAAAATTACTTTACATTTTTGCATGATTCTGTTATTTCCTCATAAAGTTAGGTTATCTGAATGTGGCAAAGAACACGAGGGCTATCTGCATAAGGTAAGTGTTGCCTCTGTAGAGGACTTCCTGAGAGAAATTTTCTCATATTCACATTACAGAAGGGGAGAATCCAAACACCAACATTGCTGCATGAGCAGCAAGCTTGTTCACCTAGATTCAAACCCCAGGTTGAACTACTAGAATCCCTTTGTCAAACATGGAGAAAAAAATGGGTGAAAAATTTGCATTCCTATGTAGTGAAAGTGAATCCCATAGGACTACACGAAAATACTGACCTTGTACCAGCAAACTACTTTTCATTTGACTTCACTTAATAGAATTAACATACAATGTGTTCTTATAACTGTCCTTTAATTTCTAATTTAATAAACATCTTTTTCAGATTACCACTACATTATTTTAATCAATAACACCCTGCTGAAATACCATGAATTAAAATGATTCCTTTATCATGATGAAAACAAAAACAGCAAATGTAAATGAAAATCAAATTTAAGAAAAAGACTATTATTATTATTAATTTAGATAGATATATAAACCTTATCTGCATAGATAGATATATAAACCTTATCTGCATGAGCTAAAGCAGGATATATTTAGGTTGAAAAAATTTTATTTCTTCATAAATAAAACCAAAACAAATGGAAAACATTTAATTTGTCTCAGTAGTTAATAATTAAAAGTACAGAGTTTGCATTATTAAAGCAAAATCAAATAATTTATTATTACATTTAATATAGCATTTAATGTTTATGAACAGAAATATAATTGTAGACAATAAATGTGAGATGTTTATATTAATTTGGATACATTGACGAACTAAATTTTAAAAACTCTTCATTATAATATGATTATAATAATAGGATATTATTATTGCTTCAAATTTAGTTAATTACTCTCTGTCAAAAATACACTTATCTAATAATTTAATCTATTAAAAATAGACATAAATTATGAATTAACACATTATTAACTTAATATGTACAACAATATATAATCTACTGCAGCTGCAGATGACTTTGGCATCAGAAGCATAGTGTTATGAATATAGAAATTATATTACACAAAAATTATATAATATTTATTATACAGGGTGTTTATAAAGTCCCGGACCCATTTTGATGTTAAATAACTCATAAAATAATAAAGATAGATTAAAATTAATAACATAAATGGTTAGATAGACTCAAAAAGTTTCATGACCCTTCAATGAACTTCCACTTGTGCCCCCTTCGTCGCATGGAGAATATGATGTCGATATTTAATTTCACGCCAGGTACTGGCAAGTATGTCGGCATCCACAGAGGCTATTGCGGTTGTAATTCTGGCTTTGCCAAAAGAAAAACAAAAGAGCCAAAAATACAAGAGAACAAAAGAGAGAAAAATTCAATTAATAAGCAGATGATATTTAGAAAAGTACAGATATTTAGACTGGAAAATGAAATTACCTGAAACTAACCACACACGCAGACGATATTTACAAAGTAAAAATATTCAAACCTGAAAAGGAAAATATATAAGTTATTCCATCAATAAATACCATAAGTTTGTTTATATATCTTCATTATTTTATGAGTTATTAAACATCAAAATGGGTCTGGGACTTTATAAACACCCTGTATTATTTAATATATATTATATAATATAAGAAGAAATTATATTAATAAAAAGCTAAAAAATCATTTTTAATGCCCAGTTTTATATCTGACCAAAAAAAATCATAAATAAAAGCTTTTTATAATTATTAAACCAAAACTTTCACATATAATGTGCACTTACTCCAAAAATTAGTTTTAAAAGACAAGCTAAAATATATGATCATTTTAAACAATTTCTAGATCATTGTTTCAATTTGATATATAACTAGGTTCCAATAATGCTCTTCGTGAAAATAATGATAAGATAACATTCGCATCCGCTGAACGGTGTTTGATACACCAAGACACGGCTCTACCTCTTCTGAATAGTATAATGAAATAACTAAAAGATATCTAAGGGTTTTTTTTTTAAATAAAATTTTTAAAGTGAATAATAAATAATTTAGAATTTATATTTAAGCCAGAAGTTAGGGAATGTTAATTAAAGTATTAAGCGATGTCAAATGAATGTAAGCTAAAAGTTGTCGAGCTGGTGAGCATATGGATAAAAGTCAAGGTTAGGCGAACACTGGTAATTTGAATCTGTTAAGTTCGATAAAAATACTATGAACATAAGGAATAAAATGAATGCATAGCAGATACAATAAGAGAAGGTTGACATAAACAGTTAAGGTATTATAACAAATATTACATAATATTAAGAAATTAGAAAAGTAGACAAAGTTGCATTTTTCAAAAATACAAAAGAATTAATAAATTGTAAATTAGCAACAAATGCTGCTAAATTTTATAAATGAATTTAAATATTAGGACTAAAATTCTTAGAACAAGCTGTAAGAACACCTAGATGTAACCTATTCCTTATTTTTTCCGTAAATCCTTGCAAAAAGAAAAAAAAATTAAAAAAACAATATCTGAAATGAAAATGCATTTAAAGCATGAAAAATGGAACTTAAGAGTACGAAAACATTTGTTAATCTCTTTTATTCAACATTCAGTTGGGCCATGGATCTGTCCATATTTGTTAAGTCATTGGAGTTATAATTGCAAATCTTAATGGCAGGGTTGTTAATTGTACTTTGTGTTTCATGAAAGCTTTTAGCAAGTTTGTAATAATGTGAGCGTAGTTGCTCCATACCCAGTTCTTCATGAATTCTATTGTTGCAGATATACAATTCCACTTTAACTGTTTGCCTAAGAACGGAATTTTAGTAAGTCTGTAAATTTTTCCTATTATATTTTTTTGTATAGGCCCAAACTGGGCTAGCATAATAGTAATGGATGGAAAACAGACTTTTAAATGAGCAACTTGTTGTCAATTGATAAAACACTGTTTCAAGCAATTAAAGGGTATAGTTTAGCTTTAAAAACTCAAAACTTTCAGATAATAGATGTAATGTGTGGGGCCCATGTAAGAGTTTTGTTGATGATCACCCCCAAGATAAAGGACCTGCTTGGCCAGGGAATCGGGGTGCCACTAAAGATGAGATTTTTCTTGAATTTGCTTTTTTTGATGATGATAACAACAGCAAAGAAAAATATAACTATTATTGCCATTTCTTGCACAAGAAAAGTTCTACTTCAAATCAATGTAATGATATTTAAAATGGAGAAGTTTTTCAGAAAATAATCATTGTTCCCTTTGAGTAATAATTTGCTAAAAATAAAGGAAAATACAGCTAATATTTAAGTAAATCAATTATTAATTTTTTATATTTTTGTCTATTTATTTTACAAAATATCGCTGTTTAATTTTCACCTACTGGCATGAGAAAACATCACATTAGAAATATTAGACATTCATAAGTGTAAATTCTGTGAACAACAGACAAAATGCCTAGAATTTTAAAAATAAGATTTAAGAAACAAATAACTTTAATTAAATATTGCACTCTAGAACTTTATCTTTTTACTGCCAGAGCTAGTGATATTTGAGATACAAAGAATCTTCTCACAGGCCACAAGTTTCAACAATAAAAAGCAGGATGAAAAAGCTACACAAGCCATGGTCATCTTCAAGCCCAAACTGGAAATGACATCCATAGTTAAATCAGAATCATGGCTAATCACAAGGCAGTTAAAAAAAAAAAAAAAAAAAAAAAAGAAGATAGGGAAGTAACTCATATTATAATTAACAGAAAAAAATACTTAGCCAATTATCTGTTTTCAAGCGGGTTTAATCCCGAAAATAAATTTATTTAGCTATGTAAATTAAATCAATATTCAAAACAAAAAGAATGAACTATAAATAATGGCAGATTAAAAGACATTAAAAATGAAGAAACTAAGTTATAAATGAGTCTGTTATCATCTATTTTCGCATGCTATGTCCCATATTCTGCTTCCATTTTATATTTTCTGTAGATAGTTTTGTTTAACTGACAATTTGTGATTGCAATTTTTCCATCATTCTGGGGAGGGGGGGGAACTGTTTAAAGACAGCTTTTGTAATGCAGCCAACCTGTTTGCTAGATTTGAATGCAAGTTAAAATACCAGTGCTCAGAGACTTTACTGCTTGGCCACTAAGTACATAAAAATTGAGATACAAACAAAGAAGAAAATTAGTTCAAAGAAGAATTAATAACTGAAACAAAATTTTTTTCAGAAAGGGGACTAATAACATGACCTGCAAAAATAACACTATCCCTGAATCATCATTTAACAGTCAAAACTTGAGTTTTAATAAATTAGTACATTTAGTATACACATGGGAAAAAAATATTAATTTCATAACAAAATTTTCCCTTCTACAATTTTGACTTAAATTTATTTTTGATTAATGGAACAAAATTATTACCTTAAACAGCAATTTTTATAACCAACATTATTTATTTTATTTATACAAAAGTGAAGTACAAGGATAATAAAAGATTTTTCTAATTTCTCCAGTAACTAAAGTAATCATTCTGATAAACAAAAATTAGTTGTCCAGAATATCCAAAAATACAGTATTTTGAATATAAGAGTAATTGAAATAATTTAATAATAAAGAAACAACTTCATGAGAGTGAGTATTCAGAATTTTTTCTTCAGATGCAGAAGTGTTTATTCTTTTAAACATAAAAGCACATGATAAAAACAATCTGATACACAAGGTAATCTGATATTTTATGATAAAATTATATGAATAATAATTATTTGTTTTAATAAATATTTCTTTTTTCTCAGTTTATTTAAAGACTCATTAAGCACAAACTTCAAAAAGTTTTTAACAAGGACATTTTTATTAAGCTCTAATTCAACCCTTTGGCTTATCAATTAACTTAGAAGGCACAAGATCATAAACCCAAGTTTTACCAGTTTGATCAGTTCTTCAGGCTTTCAGTATCTTACATAACACATGCCAAAATTGATTTAACTCCACTGGCTAACTTTTAGTCAGTAAAGTATCAAATAATTTGTTAGTTACAATTAGATTTAAGATAGCAAGGAAGCCAAAGAGTTATAAAAGTGTTCAGTGTTGATGAGAATGCACAAAAATATGACTCTTAAGATTGGATCGTTGAGTAAAACCCTTTCCACAAACATCACAAATAAAAGGTTTAATTCCAGAATGAATTAACATATGCCTACGAAGATGAGATTTCTGTGAAAAGCTTTTGAAGCAAATTTTGCATGAAAATGGACGTTCCCCGGTATGTTTGCGCAGATGATTTTTCATACTCGACATGATGTCTGTACTATAAGCACAAACTGGGCATGAATGTTTGTGTTTAACTGCAACCATGGTGGATGATAATACATCAAAATTTTCACAACATCTTTCATTGAGAAATCCTGAAATAATAAGAGAACATGAATATTTCCATAATTATTTTCACCAGTAAAGTTACATACAAAATTAAAAAAATTACTACTCATGCTGATTTTTTTAAAATTTGTATTTTAAGCAAAGGAAATTATTCAGTATTACTCTTAAAATACTTCTATAAATTTAATGAACTCAAAAACACAGAAATGTAATAAAAAAATTCAAACATTTAAAAAAATTAAATTTCTTGAACATTTTAGAGGCATTATTCAACTACATATAAAAATTACATTTATAACACAAACTTCAAATTCAAATCTTCTATCATTTAAAAGGAAAATATTAAATGTTCACTAAAACATGTTTTTCAGACAGAAAGTACAACTTTATTTACAGATGCCTACAGTGCTTTTTTTTTTTTTCCTTCTCAGATTTCTTCATTCTTATAACAACTTAAAATGAGAAAAATCAGTAAATACCATGCAGTAATCGGAACTATATATTAAGTGCAAGAAGGAATTTTTAAATTAGTACTTTTACACAAATAATTGAGTGGGCATAATTTAAAAGTTCTTTACAGTCTGAATTCCTATTTCTCATTTATCATAAATGGCAAAATATTAAGTAAAAAATAGCTAATTATAAGACAAATACATCATGCTTCCCTGAAAATAAGACAAGATCTTTATATAAATTTTTGAACCATTAGAATTTATTTTCAAGGAATGGTTTAGTTTTTCATGCACAACAATTTACATTTATTCCTTTATAATAATCTATATTCATATGCTGGTAATCATAATCTATATTCATATGCTGGTAATCATAATAATCTATATTCATATACAAAAATCTACATTTATTTATTTATTCATGCATAAAAATTTACATTTATTAAAGTACAGTCCTCTCATTATCTTCTGGAACATCATCATAAAGCTCCAAATCCTGAATTCTGGCCTGAATTTCTTATGATTTCATGCTGTCTAGAATCATTTATTCTAATCTCTCATGTCTAACAATACAGCTTATAAGGTATATCTCCCACATTCTTAGCGTGCCTTCGTGGTGTAATGGTCAGCACACTGAGCTGGTATTTCAGAGGTCCGCGGTTCGATTCCCGGTGAAGGCAATGCATATTTTTCATGTCTCCTGCTTCCAAAAATACCTAATGACTCTACAAGCTTTCTTTAGATGAACATTTCTTCTCCACATACCCTACTCACAATGCATTGGTAACATGCATTACAAATGGCTGCTGCCAGTGATTTTATTCTGTGAATTCTTCTCATTGTCACATCATGCTTCAGACAGTTTTCAAGTTGATTTCTCTCCATTCTATTCTCAAATATAGTCACTGATTTCATGTCCTTGAATGGCAATACCACAAAAGTCAAGAGATACATAGCCATTCTTGTGAGAAATTATCTATTTTCTTTTCTCAATGAAGTTCTTTGTGTTTTTAATGTGGTGAAATCTTTCTGAATTCCACCATAACAGACTTCATTAAATGCCTTGAAAAATAAGTGGTTGTATTAAATCAACCCAATCCTTATAATTGTTCATGAGTACTATGCTTTTTTAACAAGTTAAACTTTATCTTTTTGCCCTTAATGATTAAAGATAAGGCTTTCTTTTTATTTAGAAAGATTACCAAAATGCAGCTAGCTTGTGCCTTTTTATAACCAATGGAGAGAATGCACACTGATGAAACACATCTCATCAATTGTCATTTGAAATCATTGACCCATAAATACCACTGTTTTACCCATAGCAATCATGTTGGACATCGGACATACAGAAAAGCTGATGCCATCAACAAAATACTTAAAGTGCATGTTAATAAACTTAGAATCTTCCAGCTTTAAAATGTCATCAGCTTTCTGACAGACAGGTCATATTACTGATGGACGCCCCCCACCCAGTGTTCTAATGTTTTGAATATTTTTGGGGATAACTGTAGTATCATTGCAACAGCAAATGCTTGAGTATCAGCCTTGTGAGTAACTAAAATCTTTGCTCTTCTATCAGCAATCATTTCACAGATCATGCCTTCCAACTCACGAAACATGGTTGCTGACCTGATCCATAAATGCACTTCTTAACATTTTCTTAGTAACAAACATTTTCTTAGTAACAGTTTCTCTTTTCTCTGAAACTGCCTTTTTCAGACCACTTGGAAAGTCAAATTTTTTAACTTTACAGAAAGTTGTATATTCCTCTCCTTTACAATTCCTTTCAGGTACTTGATGAAATAACTCTTTCTTTTGCATTCATCTTGTCTGAAGGATCAAAATATTATTCACTTTAAATCTACTACTAAACTAGATTGAGACAAGAGTAGGGGGAAGGAAATTAAGAATGATGGACCACATGAAAGCCACAAATAACTGCAAGCAGAAAAATTCAGAAAACATTCCTTATTTCAACATGAATGCATTAAGCATATCCATTATAGTACATGATATATTATGATTATTCTAATTAGTCACAATCATTTCTGTCATTATCAAGGGCATACACAAATTGTGTTTGTACTCACATTAGTCCTTTAGTATTATGTCTAGAGTCTGTCTGGTTGACAGTCTTATAGGGGCAATTTTAAATAAGTGAGGCTTTTTCTGGGCAGGGCTTATATTATGAGCATCTTGAAAAATCATACTAGGGCTTATAGCCTGATTAAGCCTTACTTTTGCAGAAATATGGCACTTATGATATATAAATATCATAAATATTTATATAATGAAAATTAAAAACATGGCTACTATTGCATATTTAATGAATATAATAATTATGCATACTTTTAATTTCACACTTTACTGATGATTAAATTAGAAATTTTTCAATCATACACTTAAGCAACCATTTACAAACACACATATAAACTATTTAACCAATCAGTAAAATCATTATAAAGAAAGATGCAGTATTAACCAGATGTTTTATACAAAAAAGCAATTATTGCTGATGATTAATAAACACAAATAAAATACCTAACATATAATTTAGACTTCTTCCTGTTTATGATTAACAATTGGCAAAAAAAATTAACAAACAAAATAAAAAAATCATATAGATATTTGTCAAAAACAGAAGCAACTGAAAATAACTGATCATAGGAATCAATAAGTCAAAAAAGGTAATATGTATTTATAGGTAAATTATTAAATCTGGTTGAAATAGTAAGATATCAAAAATGCATAGGCAGAACATAAATTTATACTAATAATAGAACTTAATTATAAAAATTTAAAAAGTTAATAAAAATAATCAATAATATAACTATTAACAATTAACACACATGTATTTCTACAAAACTAAAATATGAATTATTTTGATATCTCTAATCATTCTGATATAGTTGGTACATATTTAACTGTTAATTTTCATTTCAATATAGTGACAATTTCACATATATTATAAAGGTGCATTTAGTATTATCAAAGAACATAAGGTTTTTTTTAAAAAAATCAAATGCAAACTAATTCCATTTTTCATGTGGATAATGATAAATAAAAAGACTCACTTCTATAGACAGAGTCAACACTGTTTAAACAAATGATAAAGTCTTGAACTTCAGTAAATTAGAAAGGATATGCTTGACAGCTGTTAAAAAAATTGATTGTTTCGGATGCAATACAGAAACACCTCAAGCTGGAGAGGTCAAATTACAACAGTAAAATCATAATCCTTCAAGTTATATAACTCAACTACAAACAGAAATGATATTTTTAAAAAAGTTTCATTCAGCTTTGATAGTAGAAATGTATACTATATAGAAGGAAACAAAAGAGATCAGCAAAAAGACTGCCAGATTAGAATACATATTTTTTTTTTATGAATGACAAATCCTTATAAAAGAGAAAGCTACAAGCAGAATTTTCTAGATCTCTTTTTCCATCTACACCAACACAAAAATGTTGCAATATTTAACAAAAATTTTTAACTGATTTACAGTACTAGCCTCTATAATTTTAGAATGTGAAATATTTCATTGAGAAGCTCATAGATAAACATTGACAGAATCACTTTTCAGCAACAAAAGTTACTTATAAATAAATAATTATATTGAAGATACAAATAATGAAACAAAACACAGAAAAATAACTTGTTTTGTAATTTTACTATGGAAAACACTACAAAAGCTCGGAAAAAGAGAAATTAAAAATAAAAAAATTTCAATATGTCAAACTAAAAATGTTCATATGCTACACTAAAAGATTTTTACGAATCAACTTTCATTTTTTATTCAAGTACGAGTACTAAATATTATTAATTCTTGATTAAAAATTTCAATGGAAACACTGAAGACAAATACTTTTAATGTTTTTTTTTTGCCTCCACAAATTAAATATAATTACTTTGATATTTTAATTAAATATTATGAACAAAATTCATAAACAGTTCTTCAAACATTTAAAGCTGGTAAAATAATGAAATGAATTTAAGTATTAAGACCCTTGATTTCTCTTATTACCACTTTAAGCTTGCAATTAAATTTCTAAATACATATGCAATGCACATATAAACTTTTGAGTTAAAGTTTGCGATGTGCTTTTCTGTATGGCAATTAATGAACACATAATATATTGTTGAAAGAACAGGAGATATTACAAATTAAAAAAAAAGCATATGGTTTCAGATTTCTTTCCTTTAAACTAATAAAAACATTACTATGTAAGAAATTAGTAGAATTTTTAAAAAAAAAAAAAAAAAAAAAGTCATAATGCAAAGTTGTAGCATTCAAAAAAGTCTTTTTTAATGTTTTTCAATATGGGTACAATATAAAATAAACTTCATATTTTCCCAGGAACAGATTCAGACAATTTACAGAAATGCAATACTTAGAGCTTAATTTTGGGAAAATATACAACTGAAATTGAATGGGAAAGCACAAAACTCACATTTTTCATAGCATATTATAAAACCTTAAAAAAAAAAAAACTTTGTATATTTTAAAATTAAATGTGTATAACAATGCAGAATGCATGCATTATTTGTATACTCCATAGTAATTAAAAACAGAGCTCCTTTAAAATTTTATTACTTACAGCAATTTTTTTAGATTGTAATTTCATACAATAGTTAATGGAGGTATTAAAAAAATTATACTTTATTGATCAAAATCTTAAAAAGCATTACTTTTATTGTAGTGTACAAACATATGACCTTTAAGATTAGACCGCTGAGTAAAACCTTTTCCACACATATTACACTTAAAAGGACGAACTTGAGAATGAACTAGCATATGTGTACGAAGATTATATTTTTGTGAAAAACTTTTGGAACAAATTCCACATGTAAATGGACGTTCTCCAGTATGCTTGCGTAAATGATTTTTCATATTGGTCATAACATCAGTACTATAAGCACAAACAGAACAGAAATGTTTGTGATTTCTTACAACAGCTGTTTCAAAATTTTCCCTATACTGTTTCTTGGATGATCCTGCAATAATAATAAAATATAAATTTCTAGCTTAAATAAGTGTATGAAACAAAAATACAAAATATTCTTCACTTCACTTCATTACATGGCAATCTAATGAAGCAACATTAGACAAGTATATATTAAATATTAGAATTTAATGCACATTTAGATACTAGATACTTTACACAAAATGCAAATTTCGTTTCAGTACAGTAAAATTAAGCACACTCATAACTCTCATATAATAAAAAATCAAATTCAAATATAAGTAAAGTTTAACAATTATATTTCATATCTCTCATTCATAATTTACAATTTAGAAGGAAAAGAATTAAGGATATATCTTGAACCGGTATATTAAAAAAACTACAAAATTATATATAGTATTAAAGATAAACCTTTCCTGTATTAACTGTAAAACTGAAAAGTTATGAACAGAACTATCAAAATAAAGATGGTTTAGAAAACTAAAATTTTCTGTACGATGAGATATTCAGGCACATCTTTGCCAGATAAAATATTATTATTCTTTTTTCATAAATAATAACAACATATGATTTTACGCAGAATGCAATTCAATAGACAAATGATAAACAAGAAAAAGCTTTGCTTATCAGACAATGAATTGTAACAAATAACAAGGAAATGATGGATCCATAATTTATCAAATTAATTTCTTAAAATGAAGTTAACTATAAAAGCATTTATTCATTTTAAAACCAATAATAATCAGAATTGTTAATTGGGATGGGGGACTTCATAAGTGATGTGCAATCACTATTACCACTTTAAAAACATAGTGGTGACAGTATATAAAAGTAGTATAGATGGTACATATAGTTAATTATTAGTGAAATAAAATTTGTGTAGAACCAAAGTGATAAGGTAATTGAACAGTTCTTAAACTCACGGAATTGACTCATTGACTTAACGCATTGAAATTCTATTTTCATTACACATGTAACTTTATTTAAAATTTTGACACTCTTCAGAAATTTGAGCAAATAACAAAGATATGTTCGAGGATATTAAAAAATATATGCAACACTAGTGAAAGATAACTAGTGGAGCAAAGGACATAGTAAGGAAGATTCATATATGATTAATTTCATAAACACACTGTTAATGGAAGATTTTTTCATTTTTTGACTACTTATGCTGGAAATTGAAACTGGCTTCTTTTGTTATTTTTGCTTCTGTCAAAAGACACAAATTTGTAAAAAACAAAACAAAAGTTAAGTAAATGGTTTTGGATTCCATAATAAGGTGTGATAACAGTGTTTATATTATAAATGCGCCACCCATAGTATATAGTGGTTAGGGAAGCCGACTGTGATACCGAAGATCTCTGGGTTCGAATTCCAGAGAAGGCATGGATGTAAATTGTCTGTCCCTTTATAGAGAGTAAAGGTGGCTGCCTATTAGGTATATCCACAATAAAATGACCACCACCTCTGGTCTTAGAAGTGGTAAATGCCAAAAAAAGAAGTGCCCACCGTAAGAAAAAAAAAAGTTGTGTGCGTGTATATATATATATATATATACATGCTTTCTACTATAACTTGACAAGCTCCTTCTGAAGATCCACCTGAATGGTTATCTAGCAATATGTGACAACATATTGTACAGAAAATTGTTGGCAGTGAAAAACAAAAAATGAAATACAAAAGTCTTTTTACAAAGTGGAAAAATAAACAGCTGGTTGAATACTTCTGCAGCAGAGGCTATTCAGTGCACTGTGAGGAGAATGACGAATGTAACATTTTAAGAATTACAAACAGAAGTGAGGATACTTGATGAAAGTAATAAAAGAAAATATAGATGATGAATCTACAGTTGTTTTCAATTGTTGAAAAGGTTACAAAACAAGTGAACTAGAAGCTTCAGGGTTTTCACATGTGAAAAGTGAATCATCGGTCTAATTTTTAGATCAATTAAACACACGATGGTACCATATATCAACATTTAGATTTCTACCTAAGCAAATTCATATACCTTTAAGTTCATGAAGAATATAGCCATTTTGTTTCTATTTTAAATGGTAGTAGGGATTTTTTGCTAGTAGAATAACTGGCCTAGGTTTTCATAAATTAATTTATTAGTTTATTTAAAATTTTGAATGAATATTTATACACTTTTTTAGGCTCAAGTTATAATTTGTATTTGTCAATACTAAAGCTAATCAAGAATGACTGTTTATTAAAAAAAAAAGGACATCCTTTCATTTAGAATTTTTTTGCAGTAACAACCGGTGACTGGCAACCATTGCAGAAATTTCCACCAACAGTTGACAGGATAATACGGAAGTACCCAAAAACAAAATCAGATAAACAAACTTTCGAGCATATATAGATGTAAACGTTTTTGTAGTTGATAAATAAAATAAGATTATTATTTAATTTAGTAACTGCATATTCATTTATAATATACTTTACTGCATTACATGAAAGATCCATTTCAGTGTTTTAACACAGTTCCATTTGCATAAAAGTACACAGAATATATATTAGCCTAACAGGCATAGGCAGATCCAGAGGTTGAGCATAGGGACGCAAGTTCTCCCATCACAATTTCATGCACAGACAAAATAACATACTAAAGCAGAA
>KK112870.1:190818-202722 GCA_000611955.2 Stegodyphus mimosarum
TTACTATTGAGATATATCTGTTTTGTAATTTTATTTTTTATTTTAAAAATTTTCCAATGCGAAAATCTTACATTATTTAGAAACAAAAAATTAAAATTTGCATTTTTAAGATAATTTGATAACCAGTGAAAAGATAGTGTGAGAGAAAGTTACACAAAAATATTAAACATTTCATGACTAAAATAAATGTGTACAGAAGACATGTCATATTTAGAAGACCAGCACACAAAGCGAATCACTCACTTCCAGTGAATAGGATAGGTTCCTCTGCACCCTTCATGATGATCACAAGATAGCTCAATGGCTTTGTTTCCCAAGATAGCTAAATGGCTTTGTTACATTTTCTCCAGGCTGTTGACTGAAAGTTTAAAAGTATTTATTTTGTTGTTTTACTTCAAAGTTGTTTATTGTGTCCAATCACAGAGCTGAGTTTTCTATTGTATTATTAAGTTTTTAGTTCTGTTTGGATTTGATTGACGAGTTAATGTTTAGTTCACTTTTAAATCCAAGACTAAGTATGCATTAATAATAAATGAAATAAACAAGCATAGTTAAGTCTCATAAACTTTTTAAGGGGAAAAAAGTTGCTGATTCTGCTTCTACCGATGTTAGCTTCAGCAACTGATAATATTTATATTCATGTAAAATACACCTTTTAATCTGGGACTGAAAATTTTACAGAATGTTTAGCTTTAACTAGTTCAATTTCTAATATTGCCACAAATTTTACTGATTGTGAATATATTTAGAAACACTGGTTTGGTCGACAATATGGACATAAAATCCAATGAAGAATGATATAATATATTTATGAGATCCATGGCTACCAAATGAAAATTACAAATTTTCCTATGTAGTGCAACGAAGAAAAATCGATCTTTTATATTACATTGGATTAAAGAATCTCCATGCTGTTCTACAGTCATAAATTTGGTAGTAGCAAACACTCAGCGGAAAGAACATTTAGTTGATATGTACACTGCACACAAAAAAAAAATAAATAAAAAAAAAATCTATATCTCCCGTTTTACTGGGCCGATTGACGAAATTAAAATTGCGTTTTTTCATGCCTCGAAAGCACGACTTAGGATATATATTAGATTCATATATAACATTTTCTAACACACGTATTTTGACACAAAATCAGGCTTTTTCTGAAATGGCATGCCAATTTTTTTTTCCACATTTCGATTCTACGACTCAAATTATGCCTAAATATTAAATTTTGTAAAATGTCTTGCGAAACTTCTGGATAAATTCAAAAATTTATTTTGACGCAATTTTTTCAGTTTGCGCCAAGAATAACTCACTTGGCGAACTTCTTAATTTATAGCAATCTATTTTCCTTTTCTTTTTTTCATTGTAGACGAGCGGAAAAAAAGATAAAAAAGTCATCGTTCAGACTTTCAAATAATTTTAACAAAGTGCGTGAACCACATTTGGCGTTACTATCCCTTATAATAAATTATATGTAATATGTAAATTTATGTATATCTTAGAAAATCTGAATAAAAAACTCTAATATTTTGTACGTGAACTTAGAAATACATCTACTTTAAGATGATGTTAAAAATTTCATACATTATAATTCAAAATTTTTTTCGAAAAATTCTTAAAAATTATTTAAAAATACAAATTTTAAAAACAAATTATATAAAATGGGCGAATTTTATTTGGAATGAACCTAAAATTCGAAATGTGAAATGAAGAATCAAATAAGTTTAATTAAAATTAGTAAATATACACTAAATTCAACATTAAGGGGCTAAAATTTTGAAAGCTAATTTTTTAAAAACTACTCATGTGATTTTTACAAAACTTGGCAGAAACTGAGTTGTAGAATCGAAATATGTGAAAACATTGGCACGCCATTTCAGAAAAAGTCTGATTTTGTGTCAAAATACCTATATTAAAACAATGCTATATATAATCTAATACATATCCTAAGTCGGGCTTTTGAGACATGAAAAAAAAAAGCAAGTTAAATTTCGTCAATCGGGCTAGTAGAGTGGGAGACACAGAACTGCCCCCCTTCCTTTTTTTGGCACAGTGTACATTTACTCAACACAGACATTTAGCTGACAGGATATTTTGTCAAACAGAACACTTAGTAGATAGGAGTATTTAGCCGATATGAACATGCAGCCAACATTATATTTAGTTGATAATGCATACATTTAAATAAAAAAATGCGACAATGGTTTAGTAAAATTTTTCCATATTTATTTCACAAAAGTTTGCTTCCAGGGTATATAATGAGAAGGTTTATGGATAAGTGCCACATTTTCATCTTTATTTAATGCTTAAGAGTCAGTTTTAAAATTAGTCAGAAAAGCAACCATATTTTGGTAAAGATTTTAAAATTGATTAGCAATAAGACATAAGAGGAAAATGATTTTATATGAAAAGAAATGAGCAAAGCAAAGTGAAAACAAATGTAACATGATCTATCAAGAAAAACAGTAATGAAACTTGAAAAACTATTAGAAATTTGAAAGCATTACAAAATGATTGTCATCAACTAAAGAATGAAAACTATTTATACGGAAGGGGTTCTAGTAAATCTAATTTACTAATCAAGGAAGTTTTACGGATAACTTTTGCGGATTGGAAGTCAAAATTATGACTAAGTGTCCAATTGTGATTAGCTTTGAAAAATTTTATTTATTTCTCCTTTTAAATTTCAAACATACAATCCATGTTCCCTGAAAAGAAATTTCAGCTCTTTCAGTTTGGCCGATATGCATAATAGCCTAAAATTCTACAAGAATTAAAATCAAAAATTGGATCTTTCAGAACAGAACAATGAATTTTACTCATACCTTATGCTTTTTTGTCTAATTTTAAAATCTACAATCTTTTCAGTATTAAATAATGACAAAAATGCGGTGTTTATCCATAAATATTCTCACTATGTACCCTGGGAACTGCCTTTTGTTTGATAAACATGGATAAATTTTATTAAAATTTGTAACATGTTTTTCTTGGGGGGCGGGGCTATATGTATGTGTTGTTAGCTAATGTGCTATTCACTAAATGTGTTGTCAATTAAATGCACTGTTGGCTAAATATCTGTTTGAGTTAAATGCCCTGTTGGCTAACTGTCTAAATGTATCATTGGTTAAGTGGTTGCCGGCTAAGAGACCATAAATTTGGTGGTAGTTGCTGACCATGTGTATTGTTTGGAGTGACAGACAAAAGTCAAAATCATGGTAAATCATGAAAACTGGTAATGACAACTCTATTTTCATAAAGAAGCAAAAGATTTTAGAACACATGGAAAAAAAAAAAAGACTATCGTGAAAATAATGTAATTAAGTCTCAGAATGTTTTTCTGACATCATTGAAGGTAAAAAATTAATATTGAGATAGCATTAGAAAATTAGGAATATTGGTAACTATACCTTTATTTTCATATAAAGATGGTAAAAAAGATTTTATAGCACATGAAAAAAATGACAATTATAAAACAATATTATTAACTCATAATTTCTTTGACATTGTTGAGGGTAAAAAAATAAATATCCTGACAATAACACAGACGCTTCACAGAAAGTAACAGACAAAAATTAATACCAATCATCAAAAGTATCATATTCTGCTGTGTGCAAAATATCCCTTTAAGAAGTCATCAGGACAACAGATCTAATTTTTTCAGTGACAATGACAGTGATGAAACCTTAATAAATGCAGGAAATTTTAAGGTTTTGTTAACGTTCAGGTGGACGCAGGAGACAAAATTCTTGAGCAACATCTACAGAGGGTTAAAATGCTATTTTTATAAGTAAAATAATACAAAACTAGCCGATTCAAAGCTGTGGAGAAGTTATTTAAAACATAATTGTAAAAAATGTAAAAGGCTTGCAGTTTTACAGTGTACTAGTGGATGAGATGATCAATATTGGATTGGAATCAGTATTTACGAGCAGCTAACATTTTCTACTCAGTATTTTTATCAAGAGAGGTGTACCACTAACAAGGTTTCTTGCATTCACAAAAGTTATACACTTCAGCAGCAAAAATTTGGCAACATAATAACAGATATATTAACAGCAGCAGATTTGAATAATACATTCCTATATGAACAGGGTTCTGATGGCAGTGCAAACAAAGGTAATGCATTTAAGGATGCCCAAGTAAGAACTTTAAATATGTTGTAAGGTTCTTATTTTAAACTAACCAGTTATTATGATCTGGATATTTACTTCTTTGCATATTCGTCACCAGAATGCAAATTAGCTGTGTATTTAAGCTGAGGTTTTTGGACCTTAAGAGAGAGTGTTTCTGGTGTGCACACTACATACTTAGATTCTGCCAGCTCTAGTTAAATGTAACTATCTTGGTTTTGTGTTCTCTTGCCACCAATACTTTAATTTGATATAGCAGTAAAAACCTTCATAATACTTTGTCGTACTATCTCAGACACAGCAATAACTTACTACATGCCCGTTAGGGTTATGAGTAAAGTAGCAGTACTAGAAAAAGTATAACCTTACAAAGCAACCTCTTGTTATTTATATACTCATTGTGCTCATCAAAGGCTGAATTTAGCTTTGAACAAAGCAAGCACTGTGACCATTATAAGACATATTGTCAGTATAACTACAGGTGTAAATAATTTTTTATGTTAATCCACCTTAAGACTATGATTCTAAGTATGAAAACTGGGGAAAATTTACCAACACAAAAGCATGAAAGGCAAAAAGAATTTATGAAACTAAATGCTTTGAGAGACACCAAGAAATTCTAGATTTTTTAGAAATATTGCCTGCCTTCTGAATGGGATAAGTAGCACCAGCTCACATTCCTTAAACAAAGCTCAGTCATTATTTGCTGCAATTTGTGTTGATTTTTTTTTCTTTTTCTTTCTTTCTTTTTTTTTTTGTTAAACCTTAAAATTTTAACAAACATTTTGGCAACTATGCTTCCTCTGTTAATCCAATTGCACAGTTCTAATCTTGACTACAACAAAAGAATGTCACTGGTCAAGGTAGTGAAATCTGCATTAAATAGAATTTGAGACAACTTTGAAAATAAGGAACGAAAAGTATCCCTAAGAAAATGAAAATTTAAATAAACATTCCTAGAATCATTGTTATTCAACAAAATTGTGCTAATGTTCACATGACTGATTTTATGGAGTTCTTTTTGAGTAACTATACATTTGCCTATCCTAGATTTTCTTATTTTTCAGCTACACGTTTGCATTGATACACAAAATAATAATATCATATGGAAGTTACAAAAAGTAATTTCCAAATATTACTTTGAATCAAACTTTTCTGACAGAGATATTATTGATGCTGCATGAAAATATGAATGTAATTTATGTTTAAGTATATATGCCCTTTCTGGAGAATTACATTTGCAGAAAAAACTCTGGATACACAAACCACAAAAAGTTGACAATCCAATGGAAGCTTTTAAGTTTCCTTCAATATTTCCTATTATACAGTGTATTTTAAGAATGTGTTTTACCAATCACAATGCCAGTGCTGATAGATTCTTTAGTGCTTTAAGAAGAATAAAGACATTTAAGATCCATCATGGGCCAAGAGAGGTTAAATGGTCAGAGTATGCTAAATATGAACAAAGATATGAAAGTAGATTCTGAAAAGAATCTGAAAATCCTGAAGAAGACAGTTCATTTAATTATTTAAGCCATTTAAATCAAGTTTTCTGTATCTGAGTGCCCTCTTTTTTTTTAATATTTACTTGTAATAAGCCAATAGACAATTCCTTAAAAAAAGTGACTTTGTGTCATCCCTCTTGATTTTTTCTGGATCTACCACTCTTGACAGGCCACTTGTATTAGTTTGGATACTGCAATATGCATTCAGATTTGGCTGCACGTATTCTAAAGCAAATAAATTCTATGTATAATAAAGTGAAGTAATAACTTAAGATAGCTCAATGGCACATGGTGGATCAAATAAACATGCAAACAAAATATTAGATTTTTTTTCCCACATGAACCTTATGTATCAAATGAATACAAACTAACCATAGTCTTATAAACAGATATAAATACAACATTATGTTTTCCATATATATTATTAGACATTATGAAACATTTAAGATAAGTTAATGCCAAAAAATAATAGCAGCCAAAAACAACAACTTTTTTACATGGTAATGCTCAAAGTATTATAATTATTCAAATGCATTATTAACTATTATTTCAGAAAAATATAAACTAAAAAAATTTTTTCCCCTTAAGTTTTCCTTTACTACGTTACTTTCTATTTTATAATTTATTCATAATTTTATTAGCATAACATTATTAACAAATTAATATTCTACTTTTCTATTTCAATAGATCCTCAGCAGCTTAGAAAAAGATAAATTCGCTATGCAAATTGATAACCAGCATCATTGATAGTAACCTCCTCCCAAATGATTACCACCACAGATGACCAAACTCTTCTGAAACCATGTATGATAGTGCACAAAAAATGATCAATGCATCATATTTACTGAAATATGAACACACACAAATAATCTTTCACGGTAAAATTATCAGCTTTGAATTATTTACACAATATGGAATTAATTTAATATATTTATCACCATAATATAATACATGTAAATGATCTCAATGGGATCAGCACATTTTATTAATAAAAACTACAATCAATATGATATCTTTATTTTAGCTGCCCAGATGGTATAGTGGTTAGGGGAGCCGGCCACAATACCAAAGGCGTGGGTTCGAATCCTGTAGAAGGCACGGTTGTAACTGTCTGTCCCTTCATAGGAGGCAAATGTGGCCCACCTATTAGATGCCTCCATAATAAAGTGACCACAACTGGTCTTCATAGTGGCCAAGTCAAAATCAGCTGAAGGCTTGCCATTGGTTTAAAAAAAAAAAAAAAAAATCTTTCTTTTTTTAGAAGACATAATGGAGCAGAATTTGAACTGCTTAAAATACTAATACAAAAAACATTATAAGGATAAATTACAGTTTGTTAACTATGATCTACAGACTTTGTTTCCTTCTATGTTCAGCTCAAGAAAGTGATCAACATGTACAATACTCATTCCACAAATTTAACAAACAATTGTTCATTTCCATATTATGCATTTTATTTATTACAGCAAGGGCAATGAACTTCAAAACAGTTTTTCAAAAAGCAATACACTGTACTCTAACTAGATATACTAATAAGTTATGTAAAGGATCAGTTTTTAAAGCAAATCATATCAATAATGATACTTTTTAAAACATGTAACAGATGCATTTCTTCAACTTCTCCATATCCCCCCTCCAAAAAAAAAGGGGGTATGACCAAATCCTAAAAAGATATTTATCATATAATTATTTTCAGAGATGTTCCATAACCTTAATACAACCTAATTGAACAACTTATCAATTGATGCTTCTACAAACACTACCGATACAAAAAATATTCTTCAGAGCACAATAGTAACTACAAACATATTCAGCATCTTAACAAAACTCTTTCTTCACTTATAAATTACACATGACTAAAAAGACATATGAATGAAAATAAATATTCCTATGTCTAACTGTACATAAGAAAATACAATTACAAGCATCATACAATATTGGATGTCTTATATGTATCAGCTAAGTTGTTAGAGCAACTTTGGTGCTAATTCACAAGATTACTTTTACAGTTTAAATGCAATCATGAAATTTGAATATATATATTTTTAGAAATGTTAGCAATCAGTAATAACTTATATAGTTTGACTTTGAAAAGTCTTGTTTTGAATATTATTCTAATATTTTCACAAAATAACAGTTTGCAACAATAACCAATTTACAATACTACTAAACAACTTTCAATAAAAGCTAAGACACTATGCAGTATATGAAAATTACATCAAACTAATGATTATAAATCCTTTTGTGAGAATTTAAGAAATATATTATTCGAAAACTCTTCTTGCACACTTCACAAACATATGGCTTTGTTCCAGCATGAATCTGCATGTGATAAACTAAATGATGTCTTTGAGTGAAGCCTTTATGACAAACAACACATAGAAATGGTCGTTCACCAGTATGCTTACGAAGATGCTTTGACAATTCTGATTTACTTGTAGTCAAATATGTACAATAAGAGCAAGATACAAAATGCTGAGATGTACTACATTCTTTACCAACTATATATGAGGAATCTGGAATTAAACAAAGAATTATATCAATATTAAAATTGTAAAAACATAAATTTTTAATAGATACCTTAAATACAACTTATAGGTTATAAATAGAAACAGATAAAATTAAAATGTATACATAAATGAATCAATTTAGTCTTAATCAAAGTAATCACACTTATTTGAACATCTACGACGCCTTATTTGCCTAACTTTTCACTATTTTAGAAACTTTTGGTCATATATTTTCTAAATAAATTTCCATTTTAGTTGCAACACTTTCTCTAATATATAATAATTGTTCTGGATTCACAGAAATAAAAAATATCACAGTTTGCTTACCAAACAGAAGACACCCCTACCCACAAACATGTGAAAAAATTTCTATTTTTAAAATATCAAAGCATAAAACAATTAAGAGTGAATGGACATGTTTTGAAAAATTAATACTATTGCAGTTCAGTTCATAAAATTTAATGAAAAATGACATGAACCTATATATATAATTTTTCCTCTAGCAAAAAACAAACAAAATAGTTTGTTTTTAATCATGTTATAAGTAATATATAAAAAAAAGGTTTCTAACATTATGCAGAGCATTTTATGGCTAGTACTAGTAATAAAAACACATGTTTAAAGTATGAAACACAATAAAAATATACATTACGCAAAATGCAGATAAAATGTTTAACCTATCAAATGTTTAATATTTAAAACATTTTGAAATACACATATGGGCACTTTTGTTAAAGGGGGTGTTATTTGGTAATACGCATAAATTTTGGCATGGTACATAACTAGGAACAGGAATGACAAGCTTAAATATATATATGTAGTTTCATCAAAATCTAGCTATTTTGCTAAACCCAAAATAAGTATGAAAAATTAAAACAAATACAGAAATTCACAAATAAAAATCTATACAAGTATTCCAATCGATAGTTGATAAGTGATTATTCCTCATTGCAGTAGACAGAATTCTATAAATACAAGCTCTTGACACAATAAACAAATAAGCCAAACATCTGTCAGAAAAAGTTCAGTTAAACCTTCAAACTAGTATCTGCTCTGCAGACTCTTTTCAAAGCACAGTTTATCACTGTGACACTATTTGGGTGCTTCAGTATTATTTCTTTGTCTTGGAAGTTTTTAAAAATGATAGTTTATTATTTGGAAATTACCAAATTATGTACTCCACATTGATACTTTGTACAGTTCTACACACTACATTAACTGTGAACTTCTAGAACCATAAAGAAAGATAATTATCGATCCATCGTACTTGCTAAATCCAGTAATACAAACTCAGCTGAAAGTTTAAAATAAACCATTCTATTAATTCATCACTCTGGCAGTTACACAAGCTGCACAGTAACAGAAAATTAAAAATCCCTTCTTGTGAGAAACATAGAATAAAAGTCCAGTCAAATGAAAATATTAAATCCAAAGTAATACATGCCTATTAAACTTTGGCTCAACCCTCAGAATTTTCTGAAGAAATTATGACTAGCCAAGTTAAAGTCAACAAAGCAATGCAGCAGCAGGGAGATGTAACACAGTAACTAATCAGCGATAGCTGCCAAATAGTTAAAAAACCCTAAAGTAAGGCTCTATCATTCTCATTAATTATACAGTGAATACGAATTATATTAAATCTCAGGAAATCATTGCAAAATGACATTATATCAAATGATCATTGCACTGAATGTCACTCAAAATTAATCATAAATCATTTATTAATACATTGATTGATTTCAATACAAATAAACAAGGAACAATATCATCATTAGAGTTTATATGATAAAATTAGTTTAAAAATAAATAAACAGTCAAAAAATTAAAAATTATTAAGTAAAAAATAATACACAGAAAATTTTCCTCGATTTTATTTGATTCATAAAAAATAAGACTAAATAAAATAATTGTTTATAATTTACATAAACGGAAATCATTCTTTTCAGATAAGTTTCCTATATAATAATACACTGTTTTATTGATGAACTGAATGCTAACTTATAATATTTTATAAAATAATAATTAATGTAAAATAATTGCCATCATTTTCTTTTCCTTGAAAGAAATGTTCAGTATCCCAAATGCATTTGTTGCACTTCTTATGTATACGGCCATAGTTCTTCCTCAGTCTCTTCACTGGAAGAATTTCTTGCATTAATTCTCCAAGTACTATATTAACTGCCACATAATATTCATAGGTGAATTTTTTTTTTTAAATGTTCAAATGTTCTCATCATTTATATATCCATACCCTTCCTTTATACAGCAGGAAAAGAGAAATGACTCGCAATACCATCAATGTAAAAAATCATGAACAGATTTTTCATCAATAAAGCTTGCCTGATAAAACCTATTGCAAATCATTAATGTTAAAACTCTATCTCAAACAAATTTCACTCAGTGTACAGTAGTTAGCATAATTATATTATAAAGTATTTTAGTTTCCAATAAAATTAAAATTTTATTCCTCATTCATTTTCTATACCTTTTGAACTCTGAATTCTGCTTTTATGTATAGGTTGTTATCTAACCCATTGCTTACTGTTTTATAGAAGACATGTCCCAAATTTTAACACTTTTTTCCAAAATGCACAAAAAAATACACCAGTAGCAATTAATTTATATCCCTGTTCATAAAAACAAAACATGGCTTATAGAGAATCAATCAAGATTGCATCAAACGAAAGTGTGGATGTTACGAGTTTGCTGTTACATCACGCTTATCCATAACTAGTGTTAAATCGCACTGCTTGTTGACAGTTTCATAGTTGATGGGTAATATGTAGGTACCATTTCACTTTTTTCAATATTTTGAGGATGCACAGTATAATAAGCAAAGGGTAACAGAAGGCTTGTTTCTTTCTTTTTTGATAAAATGTATTTCATCCAAATATTGCACCTATTCTTTTAAGATAGCATCTTTTATTCATGCTCTTATGTTTGCTTTATATACCATATAACACTTTAAAATAGTTTCGTTTTTAGGATTGCTTTATTACAAAAGAAATTTCATAATAAAACATGCCAGATTCAATGACAGACTCCACTACTGCATGTTAAAAAATATTATAGCCACCACCCCCAAAAAAAATCAAGCAACAATTTAAAAAATAATCCTTTTTAATTAGCATGAAACACACAATATGGATTAATTCACCAAACTATTTCTTTCATTTTTGCTTCTGCCGAGGAAGGAAATTTTGCAGCATCTTCAGATATACTTTCACAGGAATATTTTAAATGCGAGTCCATTTTATAATTTAATGCTCTTAAACTAGTCATCTGAAACTTTGAATTCATCCCCAACCCTAAGTTATTCAGCAAATATATGTACTAAAATATTTAACTACAAGAACATTATTTAAAAAAAGAAGAATATACATTTTAAATACCCTGCAAGTGCTTTTTCCCACTGTAAAAATTCTGACTTCCTTTGCCTCATAGATTTGACATTGCCCTTTCAACTTTGCATTTACTATTGCACCACACATTTTTAATTATCATAAATAAAATACTTCTACATGTACTGAAAATTATGGTAGTTTTAATTTTAGATTAAATTTGCTTACCTACAGGTCTTTAAATTTATTATTGATTCAAGTAAAAAAATGTAAAGCAGTTAAATTTATTCAAACAAATTAAAATAAGTTCATATAATCCATTCAATATCTTTAAAAATCCATTCGATTCAGGGGGAGGGGGATTGTAGATTTTTTTCTTAAATGATTTTTTACTTATTTTTAAATATTCTAATTAACCAAA
>KK112871.1:6510-33282 GCA_000611955.2 Stegodyphus mimosarum
GTCAATCGAATTCATTGACTCTTTAATTTTTAACATTTCAATATGATCAAGTATTTCATGAATGTCATTAATATTACTTACTTTTATAGGTAACATATTATACTTATTACTGATCTGGGTCAGTGACTTATTTTGGAATGATACAGATAATAAAAGATCTGTAGTAATGTGAACTGCATAAAGCAATTTCACACATCCGTCACTGTATTCCAAATTCAAAAACATCAAGATGTTTTCTTTATGTACAATGTTCCAAAATGTAGAAAACTTGTATTTTGCACAACATGAAGCATGATCAATTACAATTCTAAATAAATAGCCAAATAAATTTGAAATTCGTGACAATATTATACTTATTACTGATCTGGGTCAGTGACTTATTTTGGAATGATACAGATAATAAAAGATCTGTAGTAATGTGAACTGCATAAAGCATTTCACACATCCGTCACTGTATTCCAAATTCAAAAACATCAAGATGTTTTCTGTATGTACAATGTTCCAAAATGTAGAAAACTTGTATTTTGCACAACATGACAAAAGTTTATTAAAATCTGAAAAAGTTCTCAGTTTATTATATTCAGCACCTGGTATTTTACTATCAGCAATAGCTTTCATGATGCAGTTTGCTTCTCTTTTCATTTTCTTCTCATCAGGAGTTTCTCTGGAACTAGATGCCTGTGAAGACAGATACGATGGACAGCCGTTAAATATGCTAGGAAAAGCACCTTCCTTGAGTCTTGGTCTTTCCAATGAAGCTTTAATAATCTTTCCAGTTTCTTCATTGAAAGCCGATGCTTCCCAGATGATATCCTCAGGCTGAAAATGTTTATGGCACACCTGTTAAGTAAAAGGAAGATATCAGGTAGCTAATTTCTTAAACCAACAAACTATCAAACAAGATTATATCACTTTCCTCGTAAATAAAAACAATTTCAAATAGTAAATGCTTATGGCAGTTTAAATTTTAAATGCATATAAAGAAATTAAAAATGTCTTTCAAATATTTAAGGATCAGTTAACACTGCATATAAAACATTTAATAAAGAATCTGATCTTGTTAACACATGACCTCCCACCAGGTCTTTGGCTCAAAGAGCAACGAGCTTCAAAGTATTATTTCCACTTGATTGTTTGTAAATGAAATGTAATTTGTTGCTTCAATAAATAGAAAGGTATAGACTGAAACCTATGTATACATGTTGATGGGAGGTAAAAATTACAGCTTGTAGAAAGAAAGTTTTCATACCAGAGTAAGAGTATTCTACCAAAAATTTATTGAATCTTAAATTAATTAGAAAAGAACAAAGCTCTGAAATACCTACCCGGGAATACGGAGTTACTGAGAAGTCTTTCCTAGGTATGTTTCTTAGCCACTTCTCTCTAAGAGCATCATTTTTGGGAAATGAAAATATGTGCACCTTTTCACTACTTTTGTAATTTCCTTGACAACCAGTTACACAGCATTTAAAGGGCATATTTCCTGTAAAAAAGTACAAAGATCAGTTATATAAATACTAAATGCTATAACAATTTAAATTTGCACGTTCAAAACATTGCATAATTATACAATTGAACTTCGATACTCCAAAACCAACAGGAACAGAGTATAATTTCAAATGTAATTGAAAATTTGAGTGAACAAGACTTTCAGAAAGTCGTACCTGAAGAACACATAAGCTTATATAAAGATATCTATTATTATACTGAAATTATTGCTCACATCAATGATGATAATTTTGGTGTTTAAATCATGCTGCAATAATGAAATGAAAATTATATCAAACTTCAGGTTAACCATGTTTAGAATATTGAACAGAAAAATATAAATTTTAAATCTGAAGAGACACGTTGTTTGGTAAACTAAAAACTATTTACGGGATGTTAAAATTAATTTACTGCTCTAATACTTAAATACATTGTATGCAAATACATAGCATAAATTTAAAAGCTGCAAAATATACATCTTTCATGAGTGATGTTAATATATAAACTAAATTCACAATAAAAATACAGAAATTTTTTTACTAGTAAAATTTTTGAAATATCGAATGTTTTGATCCCATTAACTGAAAATTTCCCCATTCTTATTTATACTTAAGTATATACTACACACTCACATATTTAGTGTACATACATTTGTTAATTGATGCATGTAATTTAACTAGATTTATTGTATATCATAGGTTTACTTTGAATTACATTTTTAGAAATTGTTAAGCTGCATATAAATGAGATTTGGTTAAATATTCGTAAAACAATAATGAAATAATAACAAACTTTTATAACAGATTATACGTAACATTACATATTGCACACATAAAAGGGTTAAATATTCGTAAAACAATAGTGAAATAATAACAGAAACTTTTATAACAGATTATACGTGACATTATATATTGCACACATAAAATGAAACTTCAGTGTAGCACCTAAACAAAATATATTAAGTAACTTCAGAAATTAAATTAATAATAATGGCTAATCTACTAATTTAATTAAGAAACACTTACAGTGTACAGAATACGAAGATAAACATAATAGGTATGTGTGTTCTTAGCAATTAATACTTAATTTAAATCAACATTAGTTGTCAGGACTGAGTGTTCTGTACATATGTTTTGCAAACATTGTGAAGTAACTTACTAAAGTCCTGATCTGGAACAGGGAGTTGAAATGAGCTTTGTTCTGGTGTAGATTCTGTGCTGAAGAATAACTGCACGTGAAAGGGATTTAAAATCCTCTTTTATTAAATCAATATTATTTACACACTTCCCAACGCGGGAGGGGTACAGAAAGTAAAAGACCACACTTGGATCTAACTTAACAATCAGATAAATTTAAACTAAACTAAATATAAATTTAATTAAACTTTGCTCGCAGAGCAAATCGCGGAATTGGCCTCTAACTAAATGGTGCGTAGCAACAAATACTAATACTAGCGCACTTCAATTTATTTCAATATGCAATCACGTAGTAAGCACTATGGCTTATAATTTTAGCTGCTAGCTGGTCAGGCGAACGTCGAACAGAATGACCGTGATCCGAGACTAAAAGCTCTCTCACCCTGAGAGGTTTCTACCTCTGGTTTAAATAGTACTTGGCTGTACTTCAAATTAGCGTAAGCTGAAAACGCGCGCTTCTTCTGACGGGAAGTTGAAACAGAGAAGAGATAGAAAGATTTAAATTAAAATAAAACTTTGTTAGTTTAACTAAAACCTTACATACTTCCCGCCAGAATTGCGGTAGTTAAACTACTGTGGTCCAAACGGACCATGTTGAAACTCGCAACTTACCGAGTATTTCTGTTGCTCACAAGCACGTGCTAACGTTCCACTTTATATCACGCGGCAAAAGCAATGGCTTCCCACTTCAGAATCCAATTTGATGCAAACCTCGAGAACCTCACGTGGGCCTACTAGCTTTGACGTCACACTCGTTTCTGCGACCTGTCCGTTGGCTTTGTATATCTAGGAGGTAATGACAAGGCTCGTTTTCCTCGGTGCGTTTACGCTAGCTACTCTTGATTATGTGATGACCATGATGCGTTTCTTGGAGGGGCAGTGACGTCAGTGTTAGTAGGGGTAAGGTTTTGTAGTAGTAGGGGTCTTCTTTGACTCAGGAATTTGGTGGGATGGTTTCCCGGGGTTACTAGTTTATTGCTATGCGTTCAAAAGAACGGTTGATGTTCTCTTGTATTTTCAGTTTTTAAGGCTATTTCATATACTCGTATATTACATAACATTACTATATAAGTGTATATCCTGATTCTTATATTCTTTTTGTTTAAAAATATGTAATGTGGACACCACATGACTTCCTTTCTACAGTCTATTAAATTATACACGTTTTTGCTGCACTTCTGTTAAACTTATTTCTTCGAATTTCGTTAGAGACATATTTCTCATTCAATCAATTCAACACCCAGTCTCCTTCGACTACATTCGCTTTCCGATCCTGACATTCAAACAGTGCTAAATAAAGAGAAATATTCGGTGATTTGGGACTATATCTGCATTAAATTTTACAATTCTCTTATACATCTGGGAATATTATTCTGGGAATTTTCTCTGCCATTATTCGAGTTTGTCAACCTCAGTAGTTCTAATTGAAATTCTCTCTCCCTTTCCTTTAGTCTATGCTTCGAGCGTATGTTGTTCCATCCGAATTTCAATAATCGATTCCAGCGTTGCCTCGACACATTTTTCATCATAAGGAGAACTCTGTACAATGAGACTTTTAAGGTCTTGTACTTTGGCAATGGGGGTATCTCTAAACCTAATTCCTCAGACAGATTTATGAGACAAGTCCAATTAACATTGAGTAAATAGGCACACATCTTCTTTTTTTTTTGCAGAAGCACTTGATCCTAGTTATGGGATAGTTTCTTTCCTTTTTTTATATCACTGAGGGTGACACTCCTTTTTTACGCACCAGTAACTTGCGGAAAAATCGCTAAGAAATCACTACATTCAATACAATTCATGATGAAAATTACTGCGAAGTAAGTAGTTGAAATTTAATGTAATATTCATTACTTACACATGAAGGAATTTCTCTTCGGACGTTTCCGAAAGCACTTTCGGACACAATCTTTCTTGGAATTAACACTATGCGAAGACCGAAGACATCTCATTCACTTCTTTCTCGATGGTCACATTCAGCTACCATCAGTTTTATATTTAGAATATCTAGCTGTGGCGGCTTGACACAAGCAAGAGGGTACCGTATTTAATTTATCTAAGATTCTAATTCTAGGCTATATGCAAGTAATTCATAAGCTAATGTTCTCATCGTAAAAGAAGGAAAAAATCTAGAACAGAAACAGATGATGTACATAGTCTACTAAAATTCTTGTCCATTATTTAGACGATAAAGTTAATTCTTAAGCAGTTTTCTATCTTTCGATACAGGGTGAAGTTCCTGTGCAAGACAAACAGTCTTGTTGTTGGCTCTCCTGGCCGGACATGGCCGTTCCGAGCAGGTTGCTCCGAAGTTAGGTAGTGGCAAATCCGACTACCAGCTATTGGATCTCTTTGCAGAGAGATGTGAATGCTCTTGACAGAGCGAACCCAAATTGCTCTTGACAAAGCTGAAACGCATGAGAAAAGCTTTCTCTCTTTCCACTGCTAACGAGCTCATTAACTAACTCTCTTTCTCGAACTATGTTCCCTGTTCTTATTCAAGTTGTCCTGGGCGTGTTGGAATGGCTTCCTGAATTCTCATTTGTCGAAATTTTTCAGAGCGTATCTCGATTGGTGAAAGCATCCTGATTGATTGCGGATTAATGATGACAGGACCTGGGAAACTTCCAGCAGAATTTTCCGGTTTCGAATGGGTCTCAAAACCGAGTGGTCTGTGACCATCCATAACAAAACACCTATAATTGTATGTAAGGGAATTTCAGACGAAAGACTCCCAGTTTTCCAATGTTTCTCCTTCGGACAATTATGAAGGAAACAAAGACTTCAGAATGATACATGATTGCAGGTCACGTTGAAAGGATCAGGCTTTTTTATTTTTCCGATTATTAAAAGTTTGTTTATCGCATATTTTTATACATTGTAAAAGGGTTACATGGTTTCCCGATTTTTTATTCTTTGAACTTTCAGTGTTATATAAATAGTGTGGGGGGGCACTTAGTGATAGCATAGACCTGTTTTAACTGCTTTGTAATGGCATTCTCGTGATTTTTTGCATGTGTAATGGGGATACGGGATAGTTTCCCTTAAAACTTCTTCCACGGAGAATTCCTTCCATTAGGCAGATAGCCCTACTCTACTTTGCCGTAATCAAATAAGCACAAACCAAAACTATCTTACAAATCTTTTCAGGATATGAAATTTAGGACCTTTATTTGACAATCATGTTCTTGCAGTAGGTAAATCAGCATTTTGTTCCATCTAGGTTGCGTTTATCAGCACTGTTTCTCTTTCCTTTCATTGGGTAAACCTTCCATCTCTTGCTATAAAATCGCATTTCTAAACTTCTATGGCTGATTCATGAGCCTTCTGCTCTATCGATGAATCGCTGACTGCTACATCTTTAACTCGAACATTCTGAAACCATATCTACTGTGCTTTCCCATTACTGTGATATTTTCCTATACGCATTCGTTTCGTGTTTTCAATTTGGCTTGTTTGTAAATAGTTTTCTCAATAGGTGTAAGGCAATTGAGTGCAAAGCCCGGCAGGCGATGGCTCATCTTCAAAATTTTGCAAAAGAAGTATTTATTTAAATAGCAGAATTGCGTTAGCTTATTTTTGAAAGTTGGTCATAGCATAAGACTTTTATCTCTTAGATTCAAATTATTACGTCTTTTGCTATACTCCATAACTAAAATGATTAAATAAAATTTTAAAAAATTCAATAAATTATTACCTAGAATACAATGTTTAAAAAATGTAAAGCTCTAAATAAACGAGCAGATATTCTTGCTCCAGAACATAAGTGTACCTAGATTTCCACTTAATTAAACTATTATTCCAGTCGATCTTCTAAAATTTTGAAAAACGCCTTCCTTTGTACGTGATTGCTGTCGCCCAGACGAGATTGTAGTTAGTGACGCTGACTTCTATACCAAAGTACCCGCGCGCGAATCCCGGTGAAGACATGAATGTTTGCAAGCGTATAGTATCTGTACGACAAAAAGCACTCAAAATACGTAGCAAGGTCGAAATTATTTTGAAGAGTTGGTGATAGGGGGAGAGGCGTGGGAAGCCTTCTAACCGCACCCCAGGTTCCCAGGTTGTTCTTTCTGAGAATTTCATTCGAGGTAATAGCTTAGTTGTTACCCTGCTAAAAATGCCCCATAGAAACCAGCAAATTTTTTTACGGGTACCCATAAAATTCTATGGGTTTCTGTTGACTTTTACTGGTTTCTGTTGGTCTCTGGGTTTTTCTTACTGGTTTCAAAATACCCCATAGAAACCAGTAAAACTTTCTGCCGGTACCCATAAAATTCTGTTGGTCTCTACTGACTTTTACTGTTTTCTATTGATCCCTGGGTTTTTTTTACTGGGATCATCTGACACCCATACAACCAACATCAATGTCAGAACTTTCTACTGGTTTGTATTGGTTTATATTGAGTTTCACTTGTTTTCTTATTGGTATCAATATAATAGAAATAGATGCCAAATAAATATTCTGTTCATTTTTATGGGTTTATTCTAATTTTCTAACTGACGTCAATAAACTTCTTCTAAACAATGAAATTAATACTGGTGTCAGTAGACCAAAATTCATTGGTATTCTTGTTGTCTACTGATTATTTTAATTTATTTATTTATTTATTTTTATTTCGTTTATTTTATTTATTTACTTTTATTTCATTACTGTTGAAAATGAGGTTATTTCTGTTTTGTAACCAACAGAAAGTTTTAAAGTTGAAAACATACAGTCAACCCTCTCGTTTCCAACTCTTCTCTAAGACGATCAGTATTTCTAAGAATGAAAATACGATCTCTTTAAAACCATAAGAGTAACCTGGAAACTCAGGTAGTCGTTTTAGACAGGGTTTTTACTACATATGCTCATTTATTTCATTTCTTAAAAGCTTTTGTCGGAAACATTAACAGTAATCATTTACACCACCCACAGAGAGGTCTCTTTAAGGCGACCAGCCACACATAAAAATTAATCTTTGCAAGTGGTCGCCTTAGACAGATGATGCTCAATACCAATATATACTCATGTTCTCAGAAATACGTTTATCTTTAAGAGGTGATCGTCTTAGGGAGGTTGCCTCTACGAAATGATTTTCTCTAAGGCGACCAGCCACACTTCCGGAATTTTCTTTGCTGGTTCTCTGTATACACACTTATATATGCTTATATCAACATTTCTGATATTAAAAATAAATACCGGTATCAACCATCATCTCTTTTAAGAGTAAATTTTGTGAAATATGAAAGCAGCCGCATGATGGCGCTGACCGTTGCACTGGATTTCTGACGTCAGACTTACGGGTTGCTATCTTTGGCAGGATTCTCGCCGAGGTGAAAATGGAATTTTTTCCCAAAGAGAGTTGACGCTCATGACCCTGGTAACCATAGCAGCACCGCATTAGGATTTAAATAACACAACTCTTTAAGCTATAAACACCATCTGGAATACTGGAGAACGGAAAAAGACTTCCTAGGGGGTCTGCGGGCTTTTTCAAAGCAGAAAGGACATACATTCAGTGATCGGCTTAGAAAATAGTACCATTCACTTGTGTTATGTTAAGCGCTGTAATGAATTAATACTTTCTATTCGTTCTTTGCCTTCTGTAGATTTTCATTAAATTTCGTTTGCAAGATTTAAAAACGCTGATTCGCTTTTCGATAAAGCTGGAATAACAATTAGTAGTAATCAAAGCTATCTTTTTTTTGTTTGTTTTGTTTTTTTGGTCCCTGTGTTGCATTGGCAATATTTTTATTCTTGTCTTATTTAGGCATTTTGATTTGCCTATTCAGCATCAAACATAAATTTTTATCACATTAAAAGTAGTAGGAGCGGTAAAATAAAAATACAGCCGGAGTTCGAATAGCAGCGAATGGTCTGGCTGAATGGGTGATTTCGTGATTTTCCTATGTATAGATAGTATAAGCCAGTTTCACTTGGAAAGTCTTCAACGAGGGCATCCCTTCATTTACGCAGATAGCCCTTATGTGCTTTGCCATAATTAAATAAATAACTAAACCAGTCATAATAACAGATACCAAATAAAAAAAATCTATGTGGCGTATAACGTATTAAATTATATAAGTGATAATCCTCGGCTGCGAAATATTCGCAGAATTTCACGATTTATCTCTCAAGATGTTCATTAATTCTCAATTATGCCATCCTTCCCGCGATGAAATAACTTATACTATGTGATTCCCGCGATGAAATAACTTATACTATGCACGAAATAATATTGAAATATTCAAATGTTATATTGCAAGAAGTACTGAAGAGGCAAAATTTGCTTTAACGAATTCTTATATAAAATAACACATTATCTCTAATAGTATTTGAAGACTATTTTAAATCCGCTTTAGTTATGCTTAATTTCAACGCATTCAATAAAGTGCTGACCTAATATATAACGAGTTAATTCAAAAAATGTAAGTATAATTTGAACGCATTCTTTTTCTATGATTAAGTTCCATATATTACCCCAAGTAAATATCAGTGCAGCATTCAAGATTTTATGTAGAATGGCTCAAAATTGGTAACTGAGGTAATTTTAAAGATATCCCTAACGCTCTCTGAAAAGATATTGAATCAGCTTTCCACCTTCTCGCATAACCCTTAGCTGAAAATTTATTAGTATTATTAGTTAAATAATTAATCATTTGAATTACATTTAGCGGAGAGCGAAACATTGCGCCTGAGAAATTTTTCGTTGAATGCACCGACTCCTTATGGTTTCCAGACTCTACAGATGGCTATTGAAAGGTTCAACGTTTTGTTAGATTGATTGGTTATTGAAAGCTTTCAACGTTTCGTCCTCCTAAATTGCTTGAGACAGGGGGGATATCTACATCAGAAACCAGTTCAACTCTGTAGACGACAAAGAGGCGAGAAAAAATTCGCCAACTTTCCTACTTGGCAAAAGATGCAATGACGTAAGCGAAATCTTTAGGTTTGCAGCCTTTTAAATATAATCGATGTATATGCACGTTTTGTGCTGTAGAAATAACATTTTGATGAATGAATTGCGTCGTGGGGATTCTGTAAATGTTACTTCGTTTTCTGAGGTAAAAAAATTAACCACTTTAACGCAGAAGAATTAGATGTTACCTCCAAAATGAAAATTGACTATCTGCCCAAACGAAGTTGTGGCTCCCCCTATTTTTCAATATTGATACTAGTCGAAAAAACGTTAAAAAAACACAAAAGTGATATTCGGCAAATATTTATTAATAATATGATAAAGTATCCCATTTTTTAATTCAGCAGAATTTTAAGGATGTATTCTATGTATCAGAAGACTTTTGGAGTACATCACTGCATTTTTTAAATGATAATAGACCGCAAAATTTGCTTATGTTGAAAGAATAGGCAGATATTTGTCGAGAAACCGCATTCAAACTATTTTTCTCCGTGTTAACGCTGAAGGTAAGTGCGCTATTTTTCGTGCAAGTTGTGTCAGTTTGCCAGATGATAGTAATGAAAATAATGTTAATGATGTTAATTGTATTAATGCTAATGTAAATTTAAAAAATTAGAGAAAATTGCATAATCTTTCCTCTGCTAATGACGGCTTTACGGCTTAAAGAAGCCGAGTAAGACGACCAAAGGTGTTAGGCTCACTAAGCCTCCGGACGCTATAATCCTGCAAAATAAGTCTACTAACCTTAGTGTTAATACTAATGTAGTAAATAATGTAAATGATGATAATAACTCAGAAAATTTAAAAAATTTTGTTGATGATCCTGCTAGTAATGTATCTTGTAATGTAGATATAAATAACTCTGTTGATGTAAATAATGTATATGTACAAAATGTAAATATTAAGTGACTGCATTGCGCCAAATATAAAGTTTGGCGGTGGCAGAATGATGGTGGGAGGATAATATTTAATGATTTGGCCTGGGCTCCTTAGTTCCTGTGATTAGAAACATGAAATCTGAGACGTTTGTGAACATTCTGAACAATTCTGCTCTCCCAATAAGTACGGCAATACACTCTTAGACAAAAAAAAACGACACACCAAGAAGATAAAGCAAATTGGACACAAATTGATATGCATACAAGTTTCGACGGAAAATGAAAAATTTTATATTTTGGCTGCCAATGAAATGAACGGTTGTGGCTACAGCGCATCTGATCTGCGCAGCTGGCAGGATATTTAAGAGGAGAAATTACGATTCCAGGTCATAAATTCTTCACGAATTTCATTCCGTGTACTCTGGTAGACAGTAACTATACCTCGCATACAGGTGCGCGAACGATACGCGCAGATGTCAGAATTTGAGAGAAATCGTGTAGTTGGGCTCAAAGAAGCCGGTTGGTCTATCGGCGAATAACTCGATGTTTGAGCTCTCATTCATAAATATTTAGTAATCGTAAGAAGTGTACTGGCTTTTATTTCATAATAAATTCTAAAAGGAAAAAAGAAGCCAACTTACCTATAATAAGGAGTTGAATGACATGGCATTAGAATAAGAACACTTGAATTTTCAGCTACTAAATCAGCTAAACGTAAAGCTGCATCTATAGACCCTCTTTGTTGAAATAAACCCATATAAATAGATAGTGGAATATTAACTAGTAGATTTGTTGCTATCAAAATAACATTAAAAGTCTTATTCACTTCAAATCCAAAAACCCGTAGTTTGTTAACTGATATTCTATACATAACAACACTTGAAGTCATTAAAGCGATATGCATGATAGGAAGAAGGAAACGAAATTCCTTGTGGCTTGGTATGCTGAAAAAAAAAAGTGCATGTACGGTATAAAACATTCAAAAGGTAATTAAAACTATCTATTAATGTATATATAAATATCCGAAGATTATAAAGAAAAGCAATTGAAATTGTTTATATACTCAAAAGTACATTCAAAATATAAGAAATAAGCAATAAAATTAAAAAGCAATTTAAATATATATATTCATATTTTTAAAATAAAACATGCTATAGATTCTTCTTCAAGCTAAGAACAACTACGTTCTTTGGTAACCTTTCATACATAGGCAATCTTTTATACATACATTAAAAGACAGTTTTATTACTGAAAATGCTTATAAACTAAGAATTTCTTTATTAATTAAAGTCAGCAAATATATCTGAAATATAAATACTCTTAGCAATACAATTAAACCTAGATACTTTGTTTTATTAGAAAGTCGTTTAATTTCTAAAATTTGCGACCCGACTCTGACTGCCGCACCGAAGGGTACGGATTCGAATCCCGGAGCAAGCATGGATGTAAATTGTCCGCCGCTTCAGAAGGCAACGATGGTCGCCTGTTATGTGTCTCCATAATAAAATGATTACTGCTTCTGCCCTTAGTAACGGCCATCATTAAAGAAAAAAATTCTAAACTTTTGGCACACTCAGAACTTTCTCTGAAAAGTAACAAAAGTATACGATTTCAGCAATTCATAAAAAACACTCTAGGCATATGAAAAAAACTGCAGAGTTAGTTATATATAACACCATTTAAATCAAATCCTTGAGTTTAAAAATTTGTGTAAAAATGCTTCATGTAATAATCAGACCTTCATGGTCAGATAGCTACTTGTATTGTTAAGTAACTACTATTACACATAATATTTCACTGGAGTAGTTACTCAAGAAAAACTGAGGAAAAAAAACTGAACTTATCTTGATTTCCTGTGTGAAGTAATCAAGTTTCTGTTTCTTGAGACCTTCACAATTGCTAAAATATAATGATTTCTATGCTTCAAAGTAGAGGATTAGGACATAACTGAGCATAAGAAGGTGATCACATATCAAGATTTGAAACGAAAAATAAGCTAGAATCAATGTAAGGTACAATGAACCATTCAAAATCTTTGTCCTTGATATCTTTGTCACCCTAAAATCCACTTTCAATGATACTGTAACGATAAATTGAAAATGATACAATAATATGCAATATTCTTTCCATGAATTAAATGAGATCAAGGGGCTGGTCAGCTCAGACAGTAATTATAGTCAGTGGACATTCAATTTACTTGATGCTAAACAAAAACTTAACCACCTGAAAATCGCAATACCCATCAATCAAACACGGAGCAATTAGCAGAAACCATCAGAAAGAGATCTAACAAAAAAAATGGCATGCTCAAAGCAAAAAATAGTTACAGTTTCACAGGCAAAAAAGCTAAGATTCAAGCTCATGTTAATACTAGATTGGATAACTACAGAAATGGCTGCTGTAGCAGAAATACTAAATCACGAATGATACTGAAGTCCCTGAAAGACTTTTGGATCAAAGGTCAAATTATGCGTGAGTTCCATGAAAAATGCAAACGTGTCAGCTCAATGATAAGCAAGGCTTCACCAGCATACAAATGGATGACTAGTTTGAAAACAGAGATACTGAATGTTAGATTCATCCACCATTGGATTTATATCCATGTGAATATGTTTGTTTTTAGCAATTAAGAAGGCAAGTAGTCATCTTAATGCCAGTTCTTTGTACACATCCAGAAATTCAAGACTAACAATTAAGGATGGATTTGTTAGAATGCTGCTACAGCAATGCAAATACTATAATAATGTAAAAAAGAACTACATGAAGCAGCAATTTCAAGAACATTAAAGTAACTTCCTCGAAATATAAGTAGCTTCAAGTAGAGAACGCAGTTTAAAATATGAAATAGTTCGTCAGTCTATGCATCAGTGCACATGCATGAATGTTCGCAGCATAGTGTACAGACAGAAAGGTAATTGGTTTAATTAGTTTAACTGGTTTAATCGCCAAATAATTTCAATATTTGCATCATTCTGGAGATTAGAAAATAGTCTTCTAAACGAAATTTATTCTCAGTCACTGAGATAACTTTCCAACTTTTAGTTAACTATTCCAAAATTGATCGTCTTCTCCAGTATCTTTTAACATCACACGACAGATAGCGCATAACATTCATGTTTATATTATCAAAGCACTCTTTTGAATTAAGAATAATTTTTAAAAAAATTTAATGCTCCCAACAGTTTTCCATCTTGACTACTTCATATTCAGAAATGGCATGATATCACCTACCTCCTTTCAATGCTGAGTAGTATTTTTAACATAGGATTATATTCCTCCATATTGGTCTGATGAGAAAACGGAAATTAAGACGCTATTTGAGATGTATGCAAATGCTTACGTCTTCGAAACTGCACATGTTACAATTAATCTAAATACCTCAATAGGTAGATGAAAGAGCACATTGGCAAACAAAAAATTTAAAAATTGAACAAAGAGTATATGCATACTAACGCATCGAAAATAGCGAATTTTTGGTGATATAAAAGCTCTGCGTGCATGCGCGACCGCGCGTGAGTGGCAAGTTCGTCGTCTCAGGCTCAACACGAGGTTTCGCATGTTACGGGATCCCGCGTTTTATCGCAATCCCAGAATAACACATTTTCAATTTTCGAGTCCTTGAAACTTCGAACACTTTGATAATATGCTATATCATCTACTGGGTTGAGATATTCGTGTTGTTATGGCATATTAGAAACATGGGAGAATACAATGCAGAACCGAAGAGAACTAGCCCATGGCAGTTCCGCCCGAAGGCGAAGATAAGTGCGCAAAAGAAATGCCAGTACTGCCAATAGATAGTAAAATTTGAAGGGGAAATGGTAGTTTAAGTTAGTAGACTATTGGAGGTATATGACATATGAGAGACATTAAGTATATATAAGAGATTAAGTAGTGTGTCTCAAGACCGGTAATGGTCTTTTTCTATTAGTATTTGCTTCATAATCATAATTTAACATGGGTATTGTATCATTCCTAACATTTGGGATGTTTTTAAAGAAATTTTCGGCCAATTTGGCAATTAAGACATGAATTTCAGGGATTTTAAGCTCACGGTGAATATCCGAGTTACGAATAAACCATCGGCCATTCACCGCTTGCCTGAGAATAACATTCTGGGCAACTTTGATCCTTTGGATGTGAGTATAGGAGGCGTAACCCCAGACAGGACAGGCGTAAGTGAGTATGGGCCGCAAAAGGGTTGTATAAATGAGTATCTTGTTGTCGATAGAAAGAACACTATTCCGAGCAATTAAGGGGGATAGTGTACGTTTACGATCTCGGAATTTAGCTAATAACTGTGTAATGTGTGGGGACCAAGTGAGAGTTTTATCTAAAACAACGCCAAGGTAACGGGCCTGCTTAGTCCACGGGATAGGTATTCCATTCATATATACGTGCAGATCTTCATCATAGATTTTCTTTCTGGTGAATAGCACCGCGTCGGATTTCTCTACGTTAATGGCTATCTTCCATTTGAGTAGCCAGGACTCAAGTGCATGGATATGGTCTTGTAGTGATTGTATGACTGAGCCATGAGATGCGTTTTTGGAGAGAATTGCCGTGTCATCGGCATATAGAGCCAGGGTGGTGTGTGGTGATTGTGGGATATCGTTCGTATATATGTTATAGAGTATGGGCCCAAGGAGAGACCCCTGTGGGACTCCTGCCTTAATGACCCTTGGTTTAGAGAGTGATTTGTTTATACGAACGACAAAGTGTCTTCCCTTTAAATAGGAATGTATGGTTGTGGTGAGGTACTCTGGGAAACCCAGAGTAATGAACTTGTATATGAGGCCCTCGAGCCAGACTCGGTCAAAGGCTTTGGCTACATCCAGAAATATGGCACCGGTAAACTGTTTATCTTGCAGGCCTTGAGAGATGAACTCAGTCACCCGATAAAGCTGGTGAACCGTCGAGTGTTTCCTCCGGAATCCATACTGTACAGGGATCAGTAGCTTATGCTCTTCAGCATGATATAAGATTCTTTTTAGCAAAATAAATTCTGCTACTTTACTGACACTTGAAAGAAGACTAATTGGCCTGTACGAGGATGGATCCGAAGGAGTTTTCCCCGGCTTGAGTATCGGCGAGATAACAGCGTTCTTCCAGGTCGTAGGAAAGTGTCCAAGACGAAGAATGGCGTTGATAATATTGACTAGCTTGAGTAACATGAGGATTCCCATGTTCTTGAGCGTTTTGTTGGTAACGTTGTCCAATCCGGAGCTCTTTTTCACTTGTAGCTTTTCAATGTAGCCATACACCTCAGACGGCCCGACAAGAGGAATGTTGTTTGTGTGTGGGTTTGTTGTGAATTGTGTTAGTGTGCTTGCAACTAGGTGTTCTGTTGGAGTGTGAGAGATGTTGTTTGTGCAGAACTGAGAAGCATAGTGATCGGCTAGCGACTCAGCTTTCTCAGTGTCGGTGTAGGCAATTCCTTGTTGGCCTTTTAAGGGCGGAATATTAGTGTGGCATCTCTTTTATTTTGGATGTAGCCTTCCATACTGCCGACTTGTCATCAGAGAGGGAGGTGAGATAGGTGGTCCAGTCGTGTTGTGTATGTTGGCGTGTAAGAGCCCTGACTTGATGATTTAGCTGGTTGAGGAGCGTTTTATCTGGAGGGTAGCGATATCGCTGCCGCTGCTTCCTGAGGTTATTTCTTTGCTGGATAAGCTTCCTGATGGCAGTATCTGTGGCTTTCTTGCGTTGTCGGAGAGTGGTGCTATTTGCACGCAAAGCGTCATCTAGGTCACTTGCAAAGTCTTCAGCCAACGCATCTCACTCTTCACCCTTGTGTACCGTTGGAATATGTAGTGAGTTGTTGTTTAAGGCTTTGGCATATCCTGCCCAGTTTGTGATAAAGGCCTTAGTGTGTGGTGTGCTACATACAGAAGTCTCCATATCAATCCAGACCGGATTATGGTCTGGAAACCTCGTTCAGAGTTTCAACGTGGTTATAGGAGCAGCCTTTGAGCAGGAAGAAATCCAACACATTGGCAGATCTGTGGTTGTAGCGTGTTGGGGTTTGTGGAGCTGCAATGGTAATTCCAGCCTCTTGGGCGAAATTATGAATTACTGTGCCTAGGTAAGAGGTGTTGTTGCAGTTCCACGCGCGGGGGTGTGTATTAAAGTCTCCGCCTATTATGACTTTGTTGTTGAGTTTAAAGAGGAGCTCAAAGTCTTGAGTAATATTCCTCTGTGATCTTTTGTTACCAGGAATATAAGCAGAGACAATAGTGAGTGGTTGTGAGGTGAGTGTAGTGACTGTGCTGGCTATGGCCTCTACGGCTAAAAGCTGTGGCATTGTAGTTTGGTAATGGGTGAGAGAGCGCTTGATTAGGATAATAATACCCCTTCCGGGGCACTGCGTTGTTCTCTCTCGATCACAACGATACTGCTGGTAGTTGGCAATACAGAGGGTAAATAGTGGACTAAGCTTGTGTTCTTGTAGGAGAATAACATCGGGACAATACTCATTTATAAAAATACGAAATTTATCAATTTTTGGATATAACCAATTTGCATTCCATGTTACAATTTTTAGGCCATAATAGATAATTAAGTGCTATTATTGAGCCCGTGAATTTGTTCCAGAATTAAATGCAAAATTTGAATCTTATCTAGTATATTATCACACTTTTTGAGCTCAACTAACTTACTTTTATAAACATTAATAATACTACTAATACTGCAGCCTAGTGCTGCTTCTACTTCCTTCATAACATTTAATAAATCAAACAGATCTGTAAAATTACTGATGCTATTATTTATCTTATCAGCCTTAGGGGCTTTAGATTGCTTACTAGATTCCATATACATTTGTTTATTAGGCACAGCAGCCACAGTAGCTTTGGGGGCAGGCGCTTCGGTGGACAGAATTTTATTTTGTTTATTTGCTGAATTGACAGCTTGTGGAAAACTAATACCTGGCTTTAAAGCCGATGTTTTTTGAGGTGCTTTCTTGTATGTGGGAAATTTTGGGCACCCACGGTATGACGCGACATGTGGCCCAAGGCAGTTCGCGCACTTGGGTGTTTCTATGCGGCCCACATGGTCACAATTGCCAGTTTTGTGGAACCCTGCACACTTGACACAAGGAGGCGCCACGTGGCAGTTCTCCGAAGAGTGGTGCCACTTCTGGCAATTGTGACAGACTTGATTTTTGGATACATATTTCTCAACACTAACAGAAAAATACATAAGATATTTTAAATCATAGATAGTATCTAAATTATCATCTGGGATAATTTGGGCCTGAAAGAGGGGCATTGGAGCTTTAGTGCGAAATTTTGTTAGTTGAACAACTTTATGAATATTAAAGTTTAAGTCACGTAACGCCCCTACAATCGTGTCCACCTCCGCGTCGATAGGGAGTCCACAAATGAGGACTTTCACGGGTTTTTTGTATGTAGGATTCACTACATAATGTTCTATGGAATTTTCTAAAAAGTAGGCACTAAGAACCCTGTGATCATCAGGAAAAGTGGGCTCTACTTTAAAAAATTCGCCGGTGACCCGGCCATGAAATTTACAATCAGGCAGTTCTTCTGCCAAAGATTTTAAAAAACTATAATAAGTAATGCCCTCTCTGAGCTTAACCATAATTGGGGGGGCTTTTTCTTATCCCACTGTGGGTGCTGTGTATTTACACCTTCCTGCTGGGTATCAGGGTCAACATCAACATTCATTTCATTAACAATATCAGCATTAACATTATTAATACTTGCATGAGATTTATCAGAGACATTTTCACAATTACTAAATTTAGGATCCTTATTTACATTTTTTCATTACTAGCAACAGTTAAATTAGCAAATTTATTTTGTAAATTAAATGCGGCCTGGGGCTTATTCTGCCTAACACCTTTGGCCGTTTTAGTCGGTTTCTGAAATCCATCATCATCAGCAGATTTTTTAACGGAGATTTTCCGTTTATTTTTAGATGTAACTACATTTTGAATTTTAACAGTACTGGCAAAAAAATTTGCGCACTTACCTTGAATTTCAGTTGCACATTTCTGGTATAGGTCAAAATCCTGCCGTATTTTAGAAAGCACAAACAAGTTATCCTTGTCGAGGTTCTCGGGTAGCGTTTTTGTTGTGTTAAAGAATAAACGCTGCGAGTTTTTAGCTGCAGACTGTAAATTTCTAACACAAGCACCTAGACGTTGCATATTTAAACACCAAGGCGTTGCAAAATTAAATCAATACGTTGGGGGTCGAAATTCTGCATCACAGATAAATCCAGGTTGATTAAACTTTGCACAATATCCGGGTTATCCAGGTCGAGTTCCTCCAAATTTTCGAGTAAATAAGTATCATCCAACTTTTTAGTAACACAGGGAGTACTAGTATCCACTTGTGTATCCATAGTATTCTGGACAGCTTCCATAACTTCAGCCCACAAGGTGGGGTTAACTGTGCCATTTTCACCACGAGGTGGGTCCGGCAACGATGTTTCACTAATATCCGCAGAAATAATATCACTTGTGGTAGTGTTTTCCATGATAAAACGTAATCCAACACAAATCACTTAAAGCAAACGAAAGCACAACTCGCAAAAGAGCAAAAAAATATCAATTTCGGCAATTTCGTCCGACATGCAGTATCGTCTGACATCAGTATCCATAGACAGTCAATGTGAAAGAAAAAGGCATTTGCACTGGGATTGTTACCTCACAAGTAACGGGTAAAGGAAAGAATGCACTCACACCTAGTTAATGCTGTATAAATCAGAAATCAGACTGCTCCGTTTGTTAAAAATCTGTTTTCCCAATATCCACATGAATAGCATATTAAATGAGTATGTTTCCTTTTATATTGTCGAATTTAAGGCATTTAATGAAGTATTTCCTAATGAATTACTATAAATTCGTTTTTAATTTTAGGTTTCCTTTAAATAATTAACATTTGTTGCAAAACATGCACTTCATAAAGAAATCTATAGCATAGCAAATGTTACATAATTCGTAAAAAAATTTATTGAAACAACTTGACACTTGTTCCCATTCATACGATATTTATTCAGAACATTGCAGTTTTTTAGCATAAAAAATAGTAACTAGACTTAATAAGATATAATATAATTTTGCAATTCTGAACTTTGAGTACTACCTTCAAAAACACCACATAATTAGATCAATCAAGAATAACACCTAATCATACTCTAAAAAACATACTACAAAATTATTTTCAAAACTTTTAGGTGTTTCATTACCATCCAGAATCTGAATTGATTACACGTCCAAAAAATTATATGCATGGGAACAAATAGAATATAAAATAGCGAAGAAAATATAGATAAGTGAGAGATGAGGATTACCTTTCTTTTCACAAATAAGATTTGAAATTTGTTCTATAATGAATGCTATAGTTTCCTGCTTATCATTATCATCTTTATTAACAGTTTTGAATACAGAAAAATAAAAGATGTTTTTATACCATTTAAAAACAAATCTTTGTTTTGTAGCTTAGAAGTATTTAACAACACATCTAAAATTTTATAAAAACTATTTACATCATTTATTACTTACTGAGTTGCTTATAGATTTTTTTTAAATTCTGCGTTACCAATAAGAACACTATAGATTTATATTATTATAGTTTTATGTTACAATACTACAGAAGCTTGGATAATTGATGAAACGTGATTGTCAATAATAAAAAGAGGACCTTATCTTCTTTGAAAATAATAGTTCAAGTGTTTGGACTCTTCTTAGAAGCTTTATGCACAAATACAAATTGAAAATGCGTAAAAATATTTTTCTTATCATAAATTGTTTTACTTGTAAGACAAGTGCAAAGTGTAACTTCTTTTAATTGTCTCTGCTCTCATCTGCATTTTCTCTAGAAGCTGAGGATTTACTTAATAAATAGTTTGGGCAATTATCCCTTCGAAACCTTGGATGAGCCAAATTTATTTTCTTAGAATTTTCTTAGGTTTGCATTCAGAAATAAATTTACGGAACTGAAAGATGCTATATAGCTGAATTCCGGGATATATACTCATTATCCTGATATTATGAAATGTTTCTGAATATTCGTGAAACATTTATGAGTTTTTTCTTGCATATTATTAACCAAAATGTTATACTTTCACTAAGAACATATTTCATTACAGATTTAAATAAATGCTCTTGCATTGATAGCTGACTGTAATCTTATTTGTTCGCACACAATTAATTTCAGATTTTATTGAATTCAAAATATTACAGAAATTTAATAATATCGAGCATGGAATAATGGCTATTTTTTAGTGTCCAGAGATACATAATTTTTTAAAACACATGCATCAGAATATTGTTACGAAATGCCCAGCTACGAAAATATAGCTCCTCCGCAAAGCGCGGTTAGGATTGCTAGAAAGTGACAAGGAAAGGCGGGGTTGCCAGATTTGGAACGAAATCCCCCATTTGGTGACAAAACTGGAGATGAGCCATAGGCGGAGCGAGAACATTCTAGAACGAATTCTTACCGGTTTTCCCCAGAATGTTCTCGAAAGTAGGTCAAAAGCTGCATATATCCTGCCTGTACGCGGAGATAGTTGTATATCTTGAGAATAGTAATATCTACAGAATGTTGAGTTCAGTGGTAACATCTTAGTTCAGAGACTAGCTCGAGAGCGATCGACCGAGTCGGGAGCTGTAGTGTGGAGTTTTGCCGTGAAGCTGTCTTTGCTGTTATAGCCTGATAGCCTGAAGGCTTTGTTGCTGATTGTTTCACCATGTTTGTCGTAGTTTTTCGATGATTGTAACGCATCTTTGGAACTGCCCTGTGTAATACTGACAAATAAATTGTATTTTTATCCTTTACCAAGTGTTGTCATCGCTCACTCCAAATGAATGAATCCTCAGAAGGCAACAATATCTGTTATATTATGTTTTTAAAACAAAAATTTCTAAAGGATAAAAAACTGACAATTTTATAAAAAAATCTTACGTACTTAAGAACGTTTTCAGGGATTGAAATTCTGCCAGTGAAACCATTTCTTGTACATAAAATTGAATTTTGGAGATAAAAAGGAAGTCCAACTTTTCAGTATATGTGTAATTTTCTGAGCAATGACATACACCACAAGTATAAAAAATTCTTAGATGATTATCTGAGAAACCAAAGAAAATACCTATAAATCGTTGATAAACATGCACACACTATACAAAATGCCACGCTGTAACTACAAGCACACGGTATCGGCACGAGGTCGGTTTGTTATGCCGACAAGTTCCCCTGCTAGTAACGTCACTCGCAGCAGAAGGGAGGCCTTGTTCTTTCAGTGATGACGGTCCGGATGGTGTTTGCTATATTTTGAGTCAGTGTGTTCGGGTGATGTTCGTAGTATTTTATTTTATTTAGCAAAAAATAATCAATAACGAGTTTGAAAAAATACGAAAAATTAAGGCGTTGTTTACTTAATATTTTTACTTGTAATAGTGTTTCTCTTCCTGAAAATTAGGGTTTTGTCTAGTTTTGTTTAAATCTGGTTTAGTGCATTGTAGGTAACTTAAAATTTAAGCAGATGCTAGAAAGTACCATCCTTTGGCAATACATTTCTCGTTAGGTGTCAAATTGTTAAACAAGCTGATGTGATATACACATATATCATTCGATGGTTGTGAATCATGACTTTGATTATTATCTTTCTCTTTCTTTCAAAATTAGATAAAGGAAGTTTAAAATTTTGTAAAGAGAATTTATATAAATATTTTGTAGTATGGTTATAGGTACTGACATGCAAGGACAAGGGCTTGTAGGCTTCTAGATATTTATAAAATTTTATTAAGTTTCTTCGTATTAAATTTTATTTCAAATTACTCTGTGTACCTCCCCCTATTTAGGTCTGTACATTTCATCACTGCTAATTGTGTACTGCTGGTTTATTCTTATAATTATTAGTTTTTATGGAAATTTGATCTACAGTTCTATTTTTGTGTATTGTTTTTTTATAGGGATTCGGTATATAGATACCCGTTCTACGCATGGATATTGCACTACGGTATAATTCTATGGGTTTTTGTCTACTGTTTTGTGCAATGATTTTCCCAATGGGTACCTGTATTAGTCTGTAGATTTTTTGTACTGTGATTTGTGTTTGGCCCATGGATATCCGCATAGGTCTGAGTTTTTGTCTGCTGGTTTTTATGTGGAATAGACCTATGGAAAATCCTTTTTTTTAATGGAGATTTGGCCTATGGATACGCATAAAAGTCTGGTTTCTGGCTATGGGATTTTACAGGAATTTATTTATAGCACCCATATGTTCACCAGGTTTCTGTTTATGGGTTTTTATGAGGCTTTGGCCTACTGGTACCCGTACATCTGTACGGGTTTTACGGGGATTTGGCCTACGTGTACCCGTACAGTTGTGCGGGTTTTAGTCTGTGGGTTTTTACGGGGATTTACCCGTAGGCCAATTCCCCGTAAAACATTTTTATGGGTTTCTACGGGGCATTTTTAGCAGGGTAGCAATGCCCAGGGATACCGAAAATGCATACTTGGATAGACAGAACATCAGAGACGAATCGCTGACCTGGATCTGTTAATATTGCCGCACAGGGAGTTGCGTCAGTACTCCGAAGACTGTCCAAGCGGGAGCAGCCCCTGCGGTCCTCCTTGGGCTTTTACAAAGCATGGAACCAAAGAAAGCTATGACGAGTATTGAACGAAGAGACCTGTGCCCCCACTCTGGGAGCAGCAAATATATTCAAGAGGGTGGTCCATACTAATCCTAGTCCCCTCAGGGAGCAGAATGGGACCAAACCCCCAAAGACAGCCACAATATCATACGTTCTAACGGCCTCACAGGCCAGGAGCAGACAAGGCAGTACCAGTACGATCCCTGCGAAGCCTAAACCATCCTCCGAGTGAACGGAGGTTTTAGTCCTGTGAAGACTGATTATATATCCTCGTAGTTGAGACTGCCTAAAACTGCCAGTACTTCTCAGGAATTCTCCTGAGTCAACACCCGGGAGGCGGGAGACTTCGATGGACAGGTGTCGGTCTTGCTTCAACCTGTAAATGTACATGGACAGCCTAAATCGAAATCAATATTTTTGGCGACTAAGTTTCTTCCTAGGCAGCTCATCTAGGACATCTGACTTTATAAGGTATTTCTCCCGCTTTCTTCGCATACCTTCGTGGTCTAGTGGTCAGCACGCTCGACGCGTAACCGAGAGGTCCGTGGTTCGATTCCCGGCGAAGGCGTTGCTAATTTTACGTGACTCCTGCTTCCAAATAACCTTATGTCTCTATAGTGGTCCCCGAACTAAACAGGTGGTGGATGATGATTCTCCAAAACCGGGATTGGGCGATTGGGTCCCCCAAACCCCAGTCGCCCTTTAAAAGGGGGCTATATAAGGTATTTCGCCCGCTTTCTTCGTATGCCCTCGCTGTGTAGTAGTCAGCACGCTAGACATGTAACCGAGAAGTCCGTGGTTCGATTTCGAGCGAAAGCGTTGCTTTATTTTTCATGACTCCTACTTCCAAATACTTTCATGACTCCTACTTAGCCTAATGTCTCTAGAACCTTTCCACGCTCTACTTTGACCTTATTTTAACCGACTGGTTGATGAAAGTAAACTATGTGTTTCTCCTTGTCTTCATACATAAATAAGCCAGACATCAGCAGTTCGGTAATAATATCAGAAAGATAACATTAACCCCAATCACATTAAGTGGCTGGCGTTTATTGTAGTCTTTTTAGAACCCACTCTCTTTAATTCGTTTTAAAACATTTTGCATAGAATTTAGATATTATGTTTACTTTCAAATAACATTGCCTTTTTTTAGACCAGTGTTACCAAAAACGTGCGATTTTTCGCAAATTTATAAATGATTGCAACAAAAAAATATTAGGAAAACGAAGAAAAAAAAGTTCCAGAAACCTGAGTCTGTCCATCCAAAGAATGTTTCAAAAGGGAGTTTATGACTGTCGCAAGATTCCCTTACAATGTTGAATTGAAAATAAGGGAATATAAAAAAATGTTAGCTTACTATCAAGAGAAGTTTCACGTCCAATACTGACAGAAGGAATTTCATTTCTATATGCCAATGACTTTCAGAGTGAAAGTTCTCAACAAGTCATACTTCGAAAAGAACCACTGCTTTCCTTGAAAAAATGAAGGCTGAGACAGCTTATACGTATTAAGTGTGTTACTATGAAGTTCCCTGATGTTTCCCTGACCCTATGGGCTGTTGTGCCTTTGCGCTCTTGAAAAAGAGCTCTTTCAAAGAGCAAATTCACCACAATAGATGGACTCTGGAAATTAGTGAAAGACGAATAGAAATCAAAATTCCTGGAAATTTTAAGAAACGCCCTCATAGCAATCACTTGTAGTACAGAAAAATGGTTATGAGATCGAGCATTAAAATATTATTTACTTTTCAAACATTAATTAAACGTCCCCAAAATCATTCTTAAAGTGCGTAAGCCCCTTCTGTATATTGTGATTTTAGCAGTGATACAAATAATTTCAAAAATTTAAGTCGAAAAGATTGTAAAATTTGAACTGTCTTCTGTGTATTTAAAATTTTCTTTGAGCCAATGGGACAGCAGACATTTTTGTATTATTAGCTCATTCCCGCCCGCTTTGCCGAGCATACTATCTATTTGAACGTGATCCTAGACTTTTTGTATGGACGAAAAGTTTAATTTCGAATTGATAATTAATGTAATTTTTTTCAATTTAAAGTCGGGAAATATGTTGCCAGTCAGTAAATCTATCATTCACAGATATCCGCATCACCCATGAGGTACTGTGTATTAAGATGCGTCCCCACTACTTAACGTGGCGGGTCGTTATGTTAATGGGTGTGAACGATGGTTGCATAGATTGTAACGTCAACATAGTATTTCTCTAGAAAAGAAGAGGGAAAGAAAGTGAGGGAAGAGAGAGGGACACACCAAGAGGGGCGGGGAAGGGGAGGGGGTCGTGCCTGTGATGGTATAACAAAAATTCATTTTGGACAGGATTTACATAAAATCCGTTCTTAGTGCGCGTCTACTTTGTGGAAAAAGTAACTATGCAAAATTTCAAGTCAATCAGGTGTGCAGTTTCGGAGCTCTCGTGATGAGTCTGCTATTTCGCTTATATATAGAGAGAGATTGAAAGAACGATTCAACTTTGTAAAACTAATATTAACGAAAAGAAAAAATATTGCAAAACGTGTGTAAAACATTGTTATGCACTTCGGTGATTTTATTTCTTTATCAATTTTTAGTCAATTTTTTTAGATCCCCTATTCAAAATAACTGGTTTGTGGTCTGTGCGCGATATAGTTGAAATTCATTCTCTTAAATATAATTATGGCGAAAGGCTAATTTCGCAATAGGCTAATTTCAGTTCGCAGTTAAATCCTTTCTAAAATCTGTCTATGAAAAAATCTGTCATGGAGTTCACACAATTAAGAAGAATAACAATTAAATTCAAATAAAATGAAAATACTTACAGTTACTTACTGTCACAAATTAAAAAAAAAGGAAAAAATATTCTTCTGAACATCTACTAAAATATAAAATAAAACAAATTAATCAATTAAACATAAGAAATTATTGAGTAATCAATAAGTTCAAAAAGTTCTCCTTAAATGTCGGAGTTCATAGTTCAGTCAATAGTTCTAAAGTTTGTTCACAACTTCCAAAGGATATAAGAGCTGTATGGGTCTCTTAATTTGTTCTTTGGACGTCTTAATTAAACAAGAACGAACATGTTGATCTCGTCCTCTGTATAACTCTATTACCACACCGAGTTCCCATAAGAGTTTGGACTTTGTAGATCCTTCCAAGAGAACGACATCTCCAACCTTTAATTCTTTACTAGGGCTGAGACTATCCGAATGGTGGGCCGTTCGCAAGTCAAGTAGATATTGTTCCTTCCATCTTTTCCAGAGATGTTCTAAAAGCCTTGTTTGGTACACTTGTCGTTTCATCAGATAACTTCGATTTGAATTCTTGTCAATCATCTCGATAAAATGAAGTGGATAATTATGATTTTTTCGACCAAAGTTGAGAAAATGTGCTGGTGTCAGAGGCTCTGGTTCTTCCAAGTCATTGTAAGTATAAGTTAAAGGTCTTTGATTTATGACATATTCAACTTCTGTCAAAATAGTAGTCAACTCTTCAAAATGTAATAGGGCTTTTCCAAGTGTTTTTCTCAAACAATCCTTCACAGACTTCACTAAACGTTCATAAAATCCTCCCCACCATGCAGCACGTTCTGCGATAAATTTCCAGTTTATCTTTTTATTGGCAATAAAATCTTGAAATTTGGAATCCTTCAGTATTTTTGAAAAATATTCGAATTGTCGATTTACC
>KK112872.1:7331-23692 GCA_000611955.2 Stegodyphus mimosarum
TGAAACCATGTTTCAGCCTCAAGAATGAAATAACAGCAAATCTCCAGACACACGAAGCTGATAACTCCAAAATCTCACCTCCACTTCCTAGAGACAATGATTCTTCCAAAGATATTCATCCTAGATACACAAAAGCTGGACGAAGGATGAGATTTCCTGCATACCTGAAGGATTACAAGCTATAACGCTATCACTGGCAAGGGGGTGTGTGGCGACATCATTCGCGTTGATGAAGCGCCATCAGCGAAACTTCCATACTGGTGACCCGGACGTGATGAGGGCATGGGCGACGGACTCTGCGGTTTGGTCTTCCAGAGGTACAGCTTCGATCCACCGAGTGAATCTATCGATGATGGCGCTTCATCAACGCGAATGATGTCGCCACAAACCGATGCTTTTACTTTAAATGCATTACGTCATTTGACTTGGCACAAATCCAAAAGAACAAATCAAAGAATTACAGAAGCGTTGTTGCCTCACAAGAAAAGAAATATAGTTAAAAACTTCACACAATAATAAAACAAAAGCACAGCTTTGAAAAATAAATAATAACAATAAATATAGTAATAATAAAATTCTTATTCTTATTTAAAATAAACAATATTGTCTTGATTATGCAACATCCTCCCCCTTTTTGAGTCAGTGGCAAACGACTCAAAAACATAGGTTATCCTATTAAAAAGATCTAGTACGTTAGGTTTCTTAACAAGCCTTCCTGACGACGTAAATTTCTGTTTTATATGTTCTATGTCTGTGTGATCGTTTTCTTATCGTCGTTAACGTTAGGCTCTTCAACTAAATTACTTTCATCTGTTTGTATCTCTAGTGGATAAACACGCTGAACCGGCCTTATGAAAGTTCTGGTCTGAGTTTTTAGTTTAACTGTTCGAACTTTGCCATCCCGACCAGGAATGTTCTCTCTAATTTTATTCAAAGGCCAATACAAGCGTTTTTTGAAATCATCCTCTATTAAGATTACCTCTCCAATTTTAGGCACTCTAGGTACTTTATTTTGTGGTTGTTCCATTATTAATTGCCCCAAATATTCTTTTCCGAAACGGTTCCTTAAATCATTAAGAAGTTTTGCGCGGTATTTAATTCTTCTCAGAAAATGCTGAGAGTCAGTTTATCTAAATCTGCTACATCCGAAGTATAATTTTCAATTAAAAAACATTGACGGAGTTCAAGTGATGGCATCTTCAGAGCTTTCCGAAATATATGTTAAAGGTTGAGAATTAATTACCGACTCACAATCACAAATTCAGGTTTGCAGTTTTTCATAAGATAAAACCGATTTCACCAAAGAGCGTCTCAAAAGTTCTTTAACCATGCAAAGTAGCCCTTCCCATCAACCTTGCTCTCAAAAGTTAACATTACTGAGTTTTACCTTTCTTTTTTCCAACGCAGCTTCGTTCGGCTGACAGACAGTATTGGTAGGCCAAAATTCAGGGCTTTCTCTTAGCCAGAGAGGTACCTTATACCACTCTGAGTTAAGCACTTGTTTAGCAGAGCAACCCCCGAGATAACACATCTCCAGCGTTCATGTTACCAGGCACCTGCCTCCATCATTCCGGTTTTGACAACTTAGTAATTTTTTTAACACGATTGGTTACAAAGTTTTACCAATTACCAGGATTTCTGATCCACCATATTGCGACGGTGGAATCACAGCATCAAGCTACCTTTATATCAAAAACATTTAGAGTTCTACAAACAGAATATAATAATCGGGATCCAATGCAACAGGACATTAATTCTAATCTTGGAATCGTCAAACTCTTAATAGGAGCACTCTGGATTTTGCTCTTAAGAGAGTGAGTTTACACTACATGAATCAACACTTCTTGCGAAAATACACCCTGCTTAAGCATATTTGCATGCATCGACAAATACATGCAATTCAACTGTTGCAAAGGTTCCAATGAATCGGGGTACTGCCACATTTTTCAACAAAAGTATATCAGATAACCACACAAAAAATTTACTTACAAAATGATGAGGCAATACCTCGTCCCAAGAAAATTTAGATTTCCATGTTTCTTGTAACAAAAGCTTTGGATGCAGAGTAATTGGTGCAAGTATTCCAATTGGATCAAAAATTGAGTGTACAATAGACATAATTAGTCTTTTAGTTACCTTAGTATCACAAGTTATCATATTTACATTTATATTACACCGTAACTTATCACTGTCTAAATTCTACAATATTCCTAGAAGAGGTGTGTCCCCAGAAGGCCTTGCAGTATACACTGGTGTGCAAAAATTAAGACGAAGTCGAAAAATTAGCATATCAGCTGAACGAAGAGGCAGAGCGGACAGAAAGACCAATCAGGAGATTAAGTAAGGTGATGTACGGTAGCACATGCGCAGATATGCAGGTAGACGTAATGGGGGAGTGTCTGAGTAGTATAAAGCATGTTGTCGGTGTAAGACCAGTATTTCTGGCAAAGAGATTGCACGCCGTATAGCAGTTAAAATCACACCGAGTTGCTGCCTCAGAGAGAAAGGGTGAATAATCAATCTGTTAGACGACATCTGGATGCTTTTACCCGAGGTCGAATCATTGGGAAGTTGGAGGAAGGCCGCAGTGTGACAAGTGTGGCTGCAGAGTTCGGAATTGCTCACAGCATCGTTTCACGACTTTGGAGACAATTTCAAACTACAGGAACAGCTATCCGGGGGTTTAGTAGTGGTCGTCCACGAGGAACCACACCCGCAGATGACCGGTATATTGCCTTACAGGCCAGAAGAAACAGGCGGCAGACAGCGGGAGAAATCGCTAGACACACGACACAGGCGACTGGACGACCGATATCGCGTTTTACCGTGGCCAGAAGACTGCACGGTGGTGGTCTGTTTGCACGACGCCCTGTACGGTGTGTACCTCTAACGCCTGCCCATCGGAGAAGGCGTTCTCTGTGGTGCCGGGAACACCGGAATTGGAGAGACAATGAATGGGGACGAGTACTCTTTACAGATGAGAGCAGATTCAGTCTGAGTAGCGATTCTCATCGCATACTCATCTGGAGAGAGCGGGGAAGCCGCAATCATCCCTCGAACATCATTGAAAGGGACAGGTATGGAGGTGGCGGTGTTCTTGTTTGGGGAGGCATCATGCTTGGTAGTCGTACAGACCTTCACATCTTCGACGTAGGTTCAGTCAACGGGACCCGTTATTGTAACGAGATTCTTCTTCCATATGTGCGTCTTTTTAGAGGCGCTATGGGTCCGCAGTTCCTTTTCATGGACGACAATGCACCATGTCATCGCACAGTAGCTGCCGAACAGCTCTTAGAGAGTGAGGATATTGAATGTATGGATTGGCCGGCACGATCTCCGGATCTCAATCCCATCGAGCATGTATGGGATTTTCTAGGCAGACGCTTGGCAGCTCGTACCTTACCACCAGTAACGATTCTGGAGCTTCGATTGGCGCTGCAAGACGAATGGGCAGCAAAGCCTCAACAACTCATTGACACCCTCATTCTCAGCATGGGCAGACGCTGTGAAACCTGCCTAGCTGTCAGGGGAGAACATATCCCCTATTAAAGACCGGACGTTTCTTGCTGGACACCCATCATAGGGATGTTTCGGCCTTCAGTCGCATTGCGCTCCATGCTACTTTTTCAATAAAGCTTCTTTTTATCCCTCTGATTTCTCTTTTAGTAAGTGTTGTTTACATTACTCATGTCCTTATGTATTGGGGATCTTACGGTATTAAATGTGTTGATTTGGAAAGCTTTTGTACAAAGTTATATTCAAAAAACCGTCTCGTCCTCAATTTTTGCACACCAGTGTATTTGGAAGCAGCATTGCTTTCCCATCTTCGTAAATTAAATCTGCCTCTCAACATAAGAATTTCGGCCTTTTGAAGTAAATCCTCTTGTTCCTCAGTACTGTAAATACCCGTAATACAATTATCTACATGGAATGAATTTTTCAACTTGTCCGCCACATCTACAAAATCAGATTAACAATTATCCAAGAGATGTTTAATAGAAGCACCTAGTAGATATGGGCTGCAGGAGACCCCCAAAACTACTCTGCAGTGCCTATACACTATTTCTCTCTCATCACTTGAATAGAAAAATCGCAAGTAATCTCTGTCCTTCGGAGAAATTCCTAACTGCAAGAATGCTTTCTCCATGTCTGTACTCAGACCAATAGGAAAAAATCTCATTCTATCTAAAATGTCAGGGACTAATTTTATTAAATTAGGTCCTTTCAATAAATACTGATTCAAAGATGGTTTTCTCTTTTTGCAAGAAGAAGAATCAAAAACGGGTCTTACCTTAGTGGTTTCACTTCTCATTTTAATAACTGGTCTGTGTGGTAAAAAATGGCATTTATTGTTTATTTCCTTTTCCGGAACACTTTCTCTAATATTTAAATTTTCCCACCCTCTAAATACTCCTTGTTATTCTTTCAAAGAACTATTTTCTTTTGCCTTCTTAATCATTTTTTGATCACATGTCAAAGTAATGCTTTTATTATCTGATAAATTTGTAGATTCGCATTTCCAGCGTAACTCTAATTCATAGCTACCATCGGTGCGAGTACATAATTTATTTCCAAAATCAATCTCATAGTCGTAATGAGCATTTTTCCTCTTAATATTTTCCGCCTGATCGGAAATACCCAAAACTTCAAGCTCCCATAAAGATTTCAAAGAGACATTATTTACATGCAAGGAAAGATTTATTAGGGCATTATCCCTAACAGCATCATTTCTTTATCCATAACCGTCCAACCCAGTTTTGTCTTGACTGCAGTTAAACCAGAGGGTAATTCTAGGTATTCGTCAGTTAGCAATTTACCGATGACATCTGCGCCTATCAATAAATCAATTTCACCTTCCTCGCAAAATGTGTCACTGACCTCAATTTTCCTGCTCCTCAATTCCTATATAATCTAAGCATCCTTAATCGTTGGGACAAGTCCACATACCTTTTTTTCTGAAAAAGCTTTAAAATAGCACCTAAAAGTGTTATCTAAACTGCTTATGTCAATAGCAAAAATAGAATGGGTTACGGGCGCAGTTTCCCTACCCCCAAACAAACTATGAATTACTTTCTCCTGTCGAATAGAATAGGCTTTCATTCGCTTCATAATTTTCTCCCCAACGTAGGATCGTTGGGATCCCGAATCCAAGAGAATCCTAATTTTTCTCTCACGATCTTTAATTAGAACACATAAAGTTTGCAAATAAACGTTCTCGCTTTTACTATTATTAGAAAGGGAAACATCCAACTTAGAGTCATTTTGTTTTACGGAACTAACATTCTGAGGACACATAAATTTTATATGATCACAAACGCAAATGGGACATTTTATATTGGCTTTACATTGGTTTTTTAAATGACCAATTCTTAAATAGGAAAAACAAACACCTCTCTTTTGTACAATTTGCCTCTTTTCATTTAAGCTTATAGTTTCAGCTTTAAAACACTTAGCACTAATATGAAGCTTACCACAGAATATACAAACATTTTGCTTACCTTTACTGGTTTCACTTGTACTTACCAGCGCCGCAGCTGTTACGAAATCTGAATTACCTGAGGTAACAGTTTTATTAACACGTTTAATAGAATGAGTAAATCCTTATTGAGCTAATCGAATCATTTTTTCCGATTCTATTTCATGCCTTAAAAATACATCAGGTTTTCAAGAGTTCTTTCAGAACTATTTTCCTGTCCTTGTTCGGAAGTTCGAATCCTCTCCCAGGCACGCAGAATATTCTCAGGAAAGCACGACTCTACTAAAGGTCCGAAGAAATTATCACTTTTCTTGGTGCGTCCTAAGCATTCCAGCGCTCTTAATTTACTTTCTATACTACCGTAAAGTACTCCTAAGTCCGACGCCGTTCTGCCTGTTGTAGCATTCTTCGTAACAAGCCTAAGTAAATCTCGTACATAAATCTGCATTAGAAGGTCTTCTCTACCAAATCTTTCCTTCAGCTGCTCGATAGTTTGGGATAATTCGCGGCTGTAACAGGGAAACTGTTCAAAAGTTGAGCTGCCTTGGAGCCAGGTACTGACTCTGCACTAAGTATAAAAATTTATCTGCAATATCCGCATCTTCATGAATTTTGGAGAATTGGCTCCAAAAGCCAATTTTTTTCAGTTCAGGTTTAGGAAGTTTGAACTTTCTGTTTTTATTTCCTTTAGCATCCGAAATCTGAAGCAATATTTGCAGTACCATTCATCAATTTCAATTGTCCAATTCTATTTTGAAGTTTCGCCTTTAAAGCTATAAAGGAATCTCTGTCTCCTTTAGCCGTATTAAATTCATTCTCAAAATCAGCTTCCTTGGTTTATTCTAAAGCACTGCTTTGAGTACAGTCCAAGCGTTCGAATTTGCCAATCAGTTGCCCCAACAACGCTTGCAATCTCTCAGGATCGGTAAAAGTAGGCAATTCTTCCTCCACAATCTTCGTAGTTAACGTAAACGAAGTATGTTCACTTTTATGTTTTGCTTTTAACAATTCCATTTTAACAAAACGCCTAAACCAAATCTACTCGAAATCACACAAACGTCCTGTCAAACGGACGCCAATATTCTATGTTGAAACTAAAGAACGTTTGCATAATCCGAGTTCAGAAAACAAAACATTTACTCTACATATTTTATGAGAAAGAACGTTCTGAAACAACATGTTTCACCTGCACAATCAACCGATGCTCTTACTTTAAATGCATTACGCCATCTGACTTGGCACACATTCAAAAGAACAAATCGAAGAATTATAGAAGCGTTGTTGCTTCACACGAGAGGAAATATAGTTACAAACTTCACACAATAATAAAACAAAAACATACTTTTGAAAAATATATAATAACAATAAAAATAGTAATAATAAAACTCTTATTTCAAAATAAACAATATTGTCTTGATTATGCAACAGTGGTACTAAAGTTTTTCAGTTTTTGTTTAGATGGTACCAGTTAGTACAGTTTGGGCGTTGAGTCAATCCCTATCGATCGGTAGACCACCAAGACATTTTGTGGTGACCGCCTTTACTAAAACCTAAGACGCGCATACTAAAACAAAGATATTTATGGAATACCAACGGCAGAAAAACTGGAGAATCGCCTTTCCACAATCGATGCGACTATGTTTACTTAAGCAAATGATTTGATGAATGGGTAGACGACACATGTACCTTCAATGGAAGCACACGATGGCGCTTAAGTACATACGTAGGTTACAGATACATCGGTTCACGAATGTTTGCTGCTCGTTGTATTAAACATGTCCATGCTCCATGTCAAGTATTCGCTAAAGTTCTTCAAATATTCAACTTGATAATTTTATGTTACTTGCATTTTTGTAGTAAAAATAGTAATTTGCTATATTTTAAAAGAGAGGTACACTGTTGAAGTGTTAAGAAAAGAAAAACACACAACTTTAATACAGAATCCTAGGAAGAACAATTTTTTTACAATGGTGAATGCAAAATGTGTGTGTTATATATGTCATGGAAGTGTGGCACTCCCCCCCCAAAAAAAAGGAAACATTGAAGGACATTTCAAAAGTATGCGTAGAAGTTTTGAAACAGATTTTCCGTTAAAAAGCGAATTGCATCAACAAAAGTTTCGCAATTTAAATCGCAATTGATCCGACACCAATCATATTTTATTAAACCCAATACTACATCCAACGTTGCAACAGTTGCATCTTTTCGTGTGAGTTATGTGTGAGTAAAACATAAGAAACCTTTCGCAGACATAGAAATGATAAAAAAAATGTTTCTGGAGGGATTTATTATTTGATTCGTTCAAGAGCAAAAATGAAATTATTTCCGCAATTAAAGATGTACAACTTTCGCGCAGAACTGTCAAGTGATGAGTTCTGGTCTGGCTGATCAGCTGACCGAAGATATTACTAACTATATTTGCTTTTTCTTAAATCTGCGAACATGATTGATATTTCTCATTTCTACACTTTTATAAAAATGATTTTTACGGATAGAGTGCAAAAGAAGAATTATTAACAATAGTACCTCTAAAGAAGAAAAACGAGGTGAAGATGTTTACTGTGCCTTCAAAAAATACACAGAGAAGAAAAAAATTAAATTTATAAATTTGTATCGATGACAAATGGGGCCCGTCAATGACCTGCCTAGTCAATGAATTTTTGGCTGTGTGTATCAGAGACGATGAATTACCACATTTCCTTTCTTATCATTGCATTATTCACCAACAGGCCTTCTATTGAAAAATTCTAAATATGCGTCGTGTTATGGGAATCTTTATGAAAATTGTGGACTCAATGCGTGGAAGAAGTCTTCAGAGAAGAATGTTTCAGGCCCAATTAGAAGAAAACGAATCTGATAACGGGGAATTGTTGTATCATGCAGATATTCGTTGATTAAGTTGAAATATATTTTTACAAAGATTCAGGGATCTACTACAAAAGTTAAAATTTTTTTTCGAATCAAATGATAAAACGTACATGAACTTAGTGATGACGTTTGGTTGATGGATTCAGCTTTTGTTATTAATATAACAAGCCATCTTAATGGTCTGAACTTACAGCTGCAAGGAAAAAAAATCAAACGATAGTAGAATTGATTGGATTTGTTAATACTTTCAAAAACAAGATAAATCTAATATCTTCCCAGTTGATGGAGAATGAACAAAAAAATTTCAAAAATATTTCCGACGAGTTGTTTAAAAACAGAGGTTCATTAAACAAAGAGAAATATTATGAGGAAATAATAGAAATTCACTCCGAATTTTGAGAGACTTGTTACCCATTTGGGAATACTGATGTGGAAGAAATAACTGAAAATCTAATTTATATATTGTCTTTATCTGAGGAAAACGAAGTTTTTCTCCTTCAGAATGACTTAATTTTAAAAGCACGTAGTTGAGAACCTAAGAATCACTTTTGGAACCTAATGGACGAAGTGTAATATATGCTAATTTACAAAAAGTTGCATTTTATTTTACATTGTTCTTTGGCTCTACCTATCTGAGTGCATCCCTATTTTCAATGATGAATATAATTTAGACAACATATCGTTCCGTCTTACACATGACCACTCAGAATCCGATGCAAGATTAGCAGTTGGTAATAATATACCGAGCTATTCAGGATTGGCGGACAGTATGCAGAGTACTACTAACGTTAGATGAAACTGATTTATTTTTTAAATATATTTTGAATTGTTTGATAACATGCAATACATGAAGTTATTATATTTGTGTCTATTAATATCGTGTTTGCGTTTTGCTTTAAACACGATTTTAAAGAGTAATTTTTTTAGGTAGGGCTAGGTAGGTAAGTAAATGTTTGTATTTATTATTAAATTATAATAAATATCGTGGAACGTTTTTTAGCTCCCGATACCTATGAAACTGGGGAACCGCAACACCTTGAAAAAACTAGTAGCTCGTACCCTGGAAAAGTCTGCCCACCCGTGCGTGAGAACCGCTGCCCTAGAAGAAATACGTCATCAGATGACAATCATCGTCTGATCTACCATAATAAGCTGCTCCTCCCTTGTTTGGCATCAAGGCTGTTCTCCAAAGAATTTTAAGAGGAATACTATAGAAAGATTCCTGTTCTTTAATGAATAGTTAAAGTTTCAAAATGGAAAATCCATTTTCAGGGAATTATTGGCGATTTAGCTTGTATTTGCTATTATATTTCGTACCCCAAAATGAAAACAAATATATACAAAGAAATTAAAATATGATCCGCACAGCTGCTGTTACGAATGACTTTTCATACACAGCGCTGTGTATCATTGGAAGAGTACAGTTATTACTTCATCTTACATCTCGTGAAGATTACACCTTATTCAGTAAAGTCTGACAGATGCGAGAGTGTTGAGATAGAAATAGCTGCCTCGAATTAGGGAACAACCACATTGTGATCAAATTTCTCATTCGAAAAAAGTTCGAGTTACCTGAAGTTTGGCAGAGATAAGCATAGTATAGGAAAAACTACTCCACTGAGGGACGAGAGTGTCTGGTGAACATCCGTCACCCCCAAAACATTTGTAGATGGCAGCACTATCCGGAATTTGATTTTTTTAACATCGCGAAGTGCCTTCTGGGATTAGAGAACGTTCAGGTTTGGATAATGTTATAAGACCACTAACTTAACCACAAACTAGATCACATGAAAGCATGTGATCTAGTTTCTGTAACAACAAAAGCAATAATTATTAATTAAAATTATGTAGTTGTTAGTGAATTGTGATTTATGGTGGTAGCGTCCTTTTTTCTGTTCGCAATAACCTCACGCAACTGATCTGATTACAGAACATATGTGGGACGTATACAACCGTCATTTCCACAACTGATGACCCTCTGAAAATTGTAATAGTAATGTGTAATCCTACTCAAGATTTCTACTCGAGGAATTTACATCATCATGTTGTCAACGGATGTTTTCCTTCACATAGCGAAAATTTAGAGGTGTTCTTGTCCAGCGCCTTCGTTTTGTATTTCGGTCCAAACCGATTGCCACAAGTGACTTACAACATAGGCAGCTACTGAGATTATTTGCTATTACGTCCTCCGCTTTCTACAAAATGGATACCTACAAAATGCTGTAAACTACTAAGAATAAATTTAAGTTTCTGTAGAAGTGCCAATTTTCGAGCATGGTATTTATTTTACATCATTCCGGAAGTCTTTTCCGTGAGAGGTCACTACCGTTGGGGAAGCATCACCAAAGTGATTTCTTCTAATACTTTTGGAAAGGAAAAATTTACACGCTCTCATAATTCATTGCACTTACTGGTAAATAAGCCTTTGGCATGGGGCTGAGATATTTTCTTTCCTCGAAAGCCTCAATGTTTGTCCAAGAGTTTGTTTTTCAGAGAAAGACGGTCATGCATTCAAAAGTTAGAATCGATATTTAAAGCTGACTTAATTTGCGAGACCATAAGAATTTTCTGTTAAAACTGTTTTTTAATTTCATAAAGCAAGTGCCAAAGCATCTCTTATTAAGGACTCCGATGCGCATTGGCTAAAATTACGGTTTCTCTAAAAAATTCTGAAGTAGCGAGGCTTGGTTCCTACGCTATTTAAGCTTCGAATACAGGCGAAGAAGTATATTATAATATCTGCCTATTAAAGATAGCCATAGAACATTTAATATTGGTGGAAACATTATAATCGTAATCGTAAATAGATATTAAATTATTATTATTATTGCGTAGAGTTTCATGAAAGATGCGTGCCAGATGAACATAATAGGCGCTAATGCCTTTTAAAATTTTAAAGCTTACTTCGGAATTACAGCTGCAAATACCATTGCGGAACTTGACTTCAGAAAAACATTTCATAGGACTTAGCTTGCAACTTAATTTTGCTTATGCATGATAATAATAGTCAAACAGCTATAAACACTTTCATTTTTTAAATAAATCAAAAACATAAAAATTTTACTTACAAAATATATAAAATTCAAAATTCATTTTTACTAAAAAAATTTCATAATTGAAAAGCAAGAATAGAAATGCTTTCTAGAGGTTCTTGGAATCCAATGATTTTACATGACTGGTCCGTAAATTTTGAAAGTGTGGATAAAATATTTGCATATTTCTGTGTTAGGATTTTAAAACTAATATTCATTGACATATGAAGCATGTATTATGAAAATATTGAGATTAAAGGAAGTAACACAAACTTATAGCAATTTGAGCTTTGTAACATAAATTGTTTTACCTGTTAGCTCATCAGAGTCATGTGTCCTTAGAGGCATGAGACTTCCTCTTGAGCCACATAAGCAACTTCATAATCCATAGCATAAAATCGGGGCCCGTTGCGAATTATTCTTTATATTTCTTTGGATGACAGAATTCCCATTTAAGTGTATCAGTGTTCACTTTTCAGGTAAATGGGTACGGTAATACCAAATTGTCTCAAATTGGCTAGATATGAACAGTGTTTTAATCATAATTTATCAGATGCGATGGAAAATTTCAATGTTCGTCTGCTGTTTTACCTTCTGCTATTATTGCTTGATTACTTATATGCTGCTAATATCTATGATCATTTAAAAATAAAATGAAAAGCCGCAGAAAATGCTTTGTGTAATCATAAAATGCGTATTTATTACATACAAAATTAAAATAAAACGTTCAGTTTTTGATAATCTGTGAAAGTTTCAGATGGTTTTGATTATAGGAAATTGTAACCGTGATTTTTCTTAAATTACCCTACTCAGTTTTATCCCTTTTATTTCGTTATATACCTTAATATTTTGCAGTATGTGCTTTTCTTGTCAAGCTCCTATTCTAACGGTCAGGTTGTAGGGATTATTTTAATTTTCTAATAGTTGTTTTTTAATTTTGAAACCCTTTCCTCCGAATTCTTGTTTCCCATCTACAACTCCCTTCCAGATTCAGTATCACTTTTATGTAAATGAGGTAGAACCAGTATTTATTGGGACGTTTAGTCACTTCCGTAAAAGAGCTCAGAAGTTCACACTAGAGCGTGATCTGCCTTCGGGGCCACGTCGTTACTTTAAGTATATCTTACTACTTTCGACAGTAGTCTTACGTGCATACTAGTATTCGCCAGTGAGCTTTAATTACGGGCCCACTCAGTTAGTTATTTCTATACAGATTTGGCTAAGTTTTATTTAGTTAGAATTAGTTTCTATCTTAAATTAAAGCCAAAATGGAGGCTTTCCTGTAAACCCGAGAGGTGCCAACTGTGAAATACACTGCTCGACATTGAAAATGCAACACCAAGACACAGTGGTCAGAAAGTGATGAAATTTGGAAAAAAGACAGAGACAGCAAGCAGGAATAAGTGATCTTTATTTCAAAATGATAGTCAGAATACAGAGCTAGAACGGCGTCGGCTCAGTAGGACGTAGGACCACCGCGGACAACAATGCACGAAGAAACACGTCTAGGCATAGAGTCAATAAGAGTGCGGATGGTGTCCTGAGGGATGAACCATTTGCCCCAGTTCATCTTCTGAATCAGGCAGATGCAGAGTCTGCAAACGGCGTCCAATCACATCCCACACATGTTCGATTGGTGACAGGTAAGGAGAGTACGGTGGCCAGGAAAGCATCTGTATACCTTGCAGAGCATGATGTTAGATACGAGCACTGTGTGGTCGGCCGTTATTCTGCTGAAAAATTGCATTAGGCAGCCCCTGAAGGTAGCAGATTGCCACCGGCCGCATTACATTATCCAAGTATCGTTGGGCCGTTATAGTGCCTGAATACGAACTAGAAGTGACCTCGAATCGTAGGCAATAGCGCCCCAAACCATTATGCCACGTTGTCGCGCGGTGGGACGTTCCACAGTTACTGCCGGTTTAGATCTGTCTCCATGTCAACGCCACACACGTATGCGGCTACTGTCACTGGATAAATAGAAGCGTGATTCATCTGAGAACACGACGTTTCCCTATTCTGTCATCCACATCGCTCCAATACGGCACCATTCTAAACGTTGGCGTCTATGCTGTAGGATCAATGGTAGTCTTCTTAACGGAAGGCGAGTGCAGGCCACGTTCAACCAATCGATGGGAAATGGTTCTCGTCGACAGGGGAAGAAGAATCCAGAATCGCGACACAAGTGACTTGCGGGACCGCTATAGCTTGTCGGCGGATGCGTCGATCCGCGCGTGCTGACGCCACTCTGGCTGCACCTGTACCCCTCCTTCTTCCCACATTCTCTTGTTCCAACCATGTTCACCATAGCCGATGCACCGTGCTCGCATCCATGTGGGTATCAGCTGCGATTTGACGTAAGAACCAACCCGCCCTTCTCAATCCAACCACCATACCCATCGTAAAATCGTCTATCTGCTGGAAGTGCCTTCGCTGACGGCGGCCTGGCATTCTCTCCTATTATACGTATCCTCCGAGACAAAAACCAACTTTCTTCGATAATTCGTCTGGCAGAAATAACGACACGAATATTGCCCATTCTGTACGTTGCTTCCCTTATATCTTACTTCACGTGTGTCGGAGAGCTGCGCATTACTCAGTGTACTCTAAAATTTGCACAAATTTCTGACCACTCCTTCTTGGTGTTGCATTTTTAATGTCGAGCAGTGTATAACGAAATCCGGCATCTGCATATAACAGGAAACTCCTGATAATTACTCTTTCTCATGTCCATTAATGGAGGATATTCTCATAAAATCCTCACGACCTGATATCCAAGCATTACAAACATTTCTAATTAAAGATAAACAAATAAGCATCAGTATCCGAAGATTAAAAAAATTATGCAGTTACTCTAGTCTTACGGCCTAGACCTTTGTCAAGTATAAGTTCACATACTGCATAAATTTAATGAAGTTTTACATGCTGTGAATATTTTAGGTTAAAATAACACGAATAATGATTATTGGAAAAGTCAAACAGCAAGAATCAGCTTTATATTTGTAAATTTTCCAGGACTAGTTTCGATGGTTTGACTACAGACCCATTAACCTCAGCTGCCAAAATGCAAATGATTAAGATAACATATGATAAGAATGACTGGACAGGCGTTAAGTGGCACCATCTATCGATGAAACAAGGAAACTAAAACATAATTTCCTTAAAGGGCTGAAGGTAGGACTGGTTTGGAATTAGAGTCATTAACTAGGACAGAAAGAATTTTTGAATGTGAAACGCCCCTAAAAAATCTAATTTACCAATAGAAGATGTTTTTTGAATAACTTCTGTATTTACTTTTTCCTAACATATACCTCATGTTCTTTAACGGGAAATTTTAAGGTTCTCTTAGTTTGACCAATGTAAATTAAACTACACTGACAAAGAATCCTGTAACTATTAATTCATAACCGGAATGGTGTTCTTAAGTATGAAACCTGGACGAAACGACCCAAAATTAAATTTCTGTAACATTCTACATTAACAGCGATTATTAAACATCAGCCACAAAAATATTTGAATTTCATGGTTATTTCTTTAACAGTTTGCACTTCTCTCATCTTGGAAAGAAGATCCAGGTACTAAAATGATTGCTTCGACAATTGCATGTCAGATTTTATTATCACAATTATGTTATGATGTATTAATTATGCATGCAATTAATTAATTTAATGCATTAGATGCACAATATTCCTATCTTAATGTGAATTTCTATAATTTAACGTAGCAAGGCTCAAATTTTCCTGCTAAATTATTAATCACTTCATGCTAAGTATTACAAAATCTTGAATAGATGAAGTTACAACTATTCCTAAAATACTAACGAAACAGGATACTGAAAGGTATGTTATAAATAAATTTAATAACTTATTGTCTCTGTGAGAAAACGACCAAGAAGATTTTTATCTGTAGAATCATTAACGTGAAACTACTTAGTGACACACCCCGTTCTGTGCATTTCTATATTTTATCACGAGCGTTATCATAGTTTTAATTAAATTATGATGGTATTTAAATATTTTTAATTCATACAATTGTTGCTTATTATGCATTTAACTATGTTTACATATGAATTACCTAGAAACTTGCAAACGTTGAGAAATTAAAGCAGACGAAACCAACTAACGAGTTGTGCGTAGTACATCTCATCAGGTAGGTTTACTCAAAATCTTATGCTCAATATCCTTTCGCTTAAAGAGTTTAATATTTTGCCCGATTTTATTCCGACATTTTAAACTGAATTTTCAGCTGAACGCAAATTGAGCGTGTCAGGGGGAACGCGACCATTTGTTTGCATTTGCAATCATCTGTTTTTGAAACAATTTAAGGCTGAATGCAAATTGAGCGTGTCAGGTGGAAGATGAACATTTGTTTGCATTGGCAATCATCTGCTTTACAGAAAAAGTACGTCTTAACGTAATTTCTTTTAAAAATGCCTCCTAAAAAATACAGCACTGAAGAGGAGAGAAAAGGATCCAACTGCACAAAAACGGCTTTCTCGACAAAAAGAAACCATTGAGCAGAGAAAGAAATGTACCGCCAGTGTTTCCTTCATCGCACTCTACTCTAAGGAATTAAGCAAGTAGAGGAGGGAAACCCCGTGGGGCAGTAAGCAAAGGGGCGTCCTCGCCGCCCTGGGTAATTCGGTTTTAATTAGCAGACACCTTTGCACAAATCATTTTAATTACAATTTATAATATCTAGAACAGCGGTAATTTCGTATAATCACCGAGTTTTCTAGTATATATATACACAGTCCAATCACATTAATGTGACCATCTGTCAAAAGCCAGAATAACCACCTTTCGCAGAGCGGACTGCTGCGAGACGTGCAGGAAGAGAGTCACATAGGTCCCTGAAGGTGTTCTCTGGGATGTTGAGTCATGCCGACTCTAATGCCGTGGCCAGCTGCGCTAGATTACGCGGTTGAGGATCCATGGCGCGAACAACTCGATCGAGATGGTCCCACAGGTGCTCGATTGGGTTTA
>KK112872.1:24590-45857 GCA_000611955.2 Stegodyphus mimosarum
TGGAAGTCGGTAAATCGCTTCGTTTCTGCATTACGCCAACGATTGAAATGTTTTCCGATCACACACCCTTTATATACGCTCAACTGCACTGTGCTGCCACCTGCCTTCTGTGATTGGTTATTTAACTCTGACATGGAAAGTACGTGGTGGTCACATTAATGTGACTGGACTGTGTATATATATGTATGAATACAAAAATGAACATTGCCAAAAAGTTTATTTGAAGTTACATCTGTAACTCATATAACCATCATGTAATTGGCAGCAACTGTAGTCATCAGTTCTTTGCACATTATCATGGATATGGAATACACAGTTGAAAAATAATTGAAATGCATTTTATGCACTAAATTAGCCATTAAATTTCGACCATTTGCACACAATCTTTGCATCTGTAATTTACTTGGAAATTTAAATATTTTGGTAATAAAATAAATATTTTTCGCTCATCACAAAACATATATCAGTAAATGAGATTATATTGTGTACATAAAAGTTAGTAAATAAATATATGGATTCAAAAACATTATTTACAATAATAAAATCAGAAATAATGATAAATCACTGAATGTAAGATTTAAAAGTATTTACAAAAATACACACAGCAGATCATTACAAGATTCAGAATAAAAAAATATAAAATTTAAAAGTAACAATGAACATAAGAAACGTATGTTATTTTGCCAAGGTATTGAGCAATACATAACACAATAAAAATACACAAAATCTAAATTACAGAAAAAATATAAATACAAATCTTTACAAAATGTGTAACAATATTTAGTAAACAGTTAAGTTTGGCCAATACTACGCTAAGGTGCTGAACTACTTTTTTCCTGTTAAGTTTGTAATTTAAGGAATGATATAAATATATTAAGTTGTTCGTTTCATAAGGTTACGTGTATTACGTTCGAAGCTTTCACAAAGCGATCATTTGTTTGAAGGTGGGAAGGATCTAATAAATGTATTCTCTTGATTTAAATCCAGCACAAACGTGCTTGGGACATAATGAAAAAAGGAATTGCAAGCCGTCAAATATCTCCACAGAGTCCTATTGAACTGGAACGTGCTATTCAACAGAAGAATATAGGTGTGTCTCAAGAACTCGTGGATAATCTTATTCTTATACTTCACAGATGGGCAGTAGTTGTAAGAGTTCATTTCTATCATGCTCTAACTAGAGGTGTTTTTTATACCTTTGATTGTTATTAAACATCAGATATATTTAATTCGCTCTTATAAAACTAGCAAATGTAATTTTTAGAATTCTTGTACAATCTTACTTTAATATGCTTCACAAGTAGACTGTAATTATAATATTTCAAAGAGTTACATAATCAACTGGAAATATATTATTACTCCCGTTTTGTTTTTTTTTAGCCTCAGAAATCTTTAAAATGTCCCATAAAATGGGCAGATGCATAGAAATTAATATAAAAACCTAATTTCTAAGACCTTTGTCCCTTATATTTTATATTAGATATCTATTATTATCTTCAGGGAATTTTCTCTGTTAGTCGTTCTCTTTTGTTATATATTACATCATGCCTAATTCTTTTGTAAATGAGTACAAATTCTGGAATTCATCTGAGATCGAAAATTAATTACCTAATAAAAGAAACTATTTTAAAATTAGCAAAAAATATGTAAATTATTTTTTACTTTAGTCTATTCAAACAAGTAAGCAGTTTTATAGCAATTTACTTCGTTTACAGCATTAAATTGGGAGAAAACTGCAGTGTTTGAAAGAATTATGATCTATGAAGTTTCATTCTTTTTAATACGTACGGATAAATTTATTATTTTGAGGCTATTTGTGAGCTAAAGTAACTCCAAGAATTTAGTATGATTTATTCCAACTGAAAATTTTAGAAAGTCCTCCGCGAAGGCATTCTTTTCCTAAGCCAGATACTCCTAGTGTGTATTGCTTAGAGTACACATTTAAGTTTTATTAACCATTATTAATCCCGAATCGTAGTAATGATTACGATTATTATAATTTATTTTATAATTTGTTTAACGTCCTTCTTCTTTACCATTTTTCTGCCAAAATATAAAATTTTAGCTGGCGTTATTCAAATGAAGTAGAAATGAGATAGTATTTAAAGAGCGTAGTATTTATGCGTTTTAGAATCGATGGTTTGTGACAGCCGTGAATTTTGCCAAACTATGAAGTATTCTGACATAACGATATTTTGTAAATTATTAATTTAAATAGGGATAATACTTTTATTCACAAATCAAATTCGAATACTTAAACACAATGTTTAGTAAATATATTTGAGAACTCTATATTATTAGCTCAAACGGGCATTAGCCAGATGGGTTATTATTAGCCACAAAACGGCCCTTTGCGCAGAATCACTGTAAAAAGCTGAATCACTTTTCAGATTGTTGTCACCAAATATTACAGCCCTGTATTATATTTAAAGAAAATAAATAATGAAGAATCTGCATAAAAGTACGTATGTTTCTCGCATTGTGAAAAAACAAAGGTACATAGAGCCATCAAATTCTGAAAAACGTAGACCTCCACCTGAATATGGGCACCTGGAAGCCCGAATTTCGAACTCCGAATTTGTTTTATTATCTATTTCATATTTTATAAAACTTAAAAAAAATTTTGATTAAGCATCTCAACGATTTCAAAACGAGTAGTGTCAACACTGTAGGGAATAAAACACTTTTATCTCCAGCTCGTGAGACTGTCTTTCGGAAATTCTAAAGATAAGCTGTTTTTAAACATTTTAGCCCAAATGCTTTCGGAACGTGTGCATGTGTCCAAATGAAAAAAATCTGATGTATACACCACATGACTTCCTTGTACGGAATATTAAATTATACGCAATTTTCCTGCATTTCATTTAAACATATTGAATTAACAGTTAACAAATTTTGAATTAAATCTATTTCGTCGATACCGCATAAGCCACAATAGAATAAATACACTCTTTAAAGTTCACTATATTTATTTACCATAGCCACACTTCGGTGCTAGGTTCACTTAACAGCGTTACATCTTATTGATTTTATAACTCAGAGTGAGCAAAAATTATAGCATCTCAAGAATTACCGCAAGTTCTATTCAAATACTATAATAAATCTAAAGCGATGCATAAAAGAAATTAATCAAAAAAAAAATCTGAAAGATTTCAGATTTTAAATTACGTCCAAAGGCGCGTTTTTTTAACGTTTCGTGTGCTACCTTTTTTTATTAAATATCATGTACTACGTACTCAAACCATAAAATTCAGTTCAAAATCAATATCGCAAAATCATTTTAAAATGAACATATCTTTAGAATTTCCGTAAGTCTCGTGCGCTGGAGATAAAAATGTTTTTTTTTTTTTTCCAGTGTTGCCATTGCTCGCTTTGAAAAATTTCAAATTCAAAATTAGGGCTTCCAGATGCCCATATTCGCAGTAGGATTACGTCATTCAAAATTCGATGGCTCTAGGTTTTATCACAATGCGAGAAACATGCATACATTTATGCAGATTTTTCATTTTTTAAAATTTAATGCAGAGCGATAACATTTAGTGGCAACAATTTGAAAAGTGAAACGGGCATTCAGAGTGATTCAACGCAAAATCGCAAAACGAAAGTAATAGTCCTTCGGGACTAAATCCCTTTGGACTAATAAGAAAGAAACAGTTTTTCACAGACGATTCATCGCCGCTTACCTAATGCGCATGCGTTACTAATTAATTTAGTTCTCACTTTGCGGTAAGGCAAAAATACATAAAAATTCAAAATATTTTCATTAAAAATGGGAAGATATAGAAAAACATAAAACACCAGGTACAGTTAAAACAATTAAAAAAACAATTTTTACAATTAAAATTACAATTTGTACGCAAAAACCAGCTAATAACTTAAATGATAATTCCAGAACGAATCAAACATAATTTAATTCGCAATAATAAAAGACTTTACTTTGTTGTTGCTAAGCTTAGTTTCTCTAGATTGGCAACAAATCCACTATGCTGCTAAGCTTCAAATGTACACAAATATGGCCTATCGTAACCAAAAATTAGGCTTAGTCGCAATTAAGAAACTTTTAAATTGCTGATAATTTCATAATTACTGCATGCAGGTTAACTAAGGGCATAAAAATCTTAACCGAAAGATAAGAATAACATAATTCAATCATTTTTAAAGTAAACAATGCGCAATTTACACACTGATAAGAATAAAGAAACTGAGCTCACTGAGCCAAGTAACAGAGTGGATATATATATGTATATATACACATATATTTATATACATCTGGTGCGGTTGATTGCAACCAAAATGCGAGGTGCACGTCTACATGTTATTGCAGCCCTATATACAAATTTCAACGTTCTGAGGCTACTCGCTTTTGAGTTATGCGAGATACATACCTACATACGTACGTACTCACAGACACCACAAAAAAATCTTTTCGGAATCCATTTGAAATCAGTATTATAATGTTTTTGGGGAAAAAGGGTCCTTTATTCTGTTCTTCCGTATGAATGTCACTCAAAAACATCGTTAAATTGCATTCGATAGCGGTCAAAATAGATATATTCGTTGAAATATGATACCTGAAATTTTTCGCGATTACAGTACTTCCTTTTTACTTCGTACAAGGAAATAAAAACGTCCCTTTGGGCGTAATATAAACTCTGAACGCTTTTAGATTTTTTTTTCGAATGATTTTATTTTACTTTCTTGCAATCAAAGTAATTGACAAGTAAATTGTGTGTAACAATCTTTGTGTTCAGTGGCCATTGCATTAATATTTAATTACAATTATACATTAATAGCTGTGCACTTGCGCATTAAACATTGGTTAGGATGACGGAATCCATCGGCCGTTCAGCATCCTATCACTGAGATTGTTGCTCAGGCTGTGCCGCAAGTTTAAACTGACATTATAGTTACGAGAGCAAGAAAGGTAGCAACAAATAGCAACAAAGGTCCATGTCTTCTTAAAACTTGACTCCAAGGATGTGACAGCTAGAACAATTTACACCACATCGAACAAGACGAATAGAGTAGAAATGCTTTCAGACTCTGAAAAGCGAAAAACTAAGCTGAACTTCGTGGGAATTTGAACCACAGATCTTTTAGTTATTAGCTGGATGTGTGACACTACCTACACAACAAACGCAGCTATTGGGAGAAAAATAATTCTTACATTCTTCCTTAATTAAAGAGAGAATTCGAAAAAGCACGGGATCCAGTCTACTGTGGGGATTATTAGGAGCATGAACTGGGAGAAATCTAGTGCCCGGGATTCGGGTCACGGATGTTCTAGTTTCTTACTGGATTGCTGACATGACTTGTATCATGAGACCCGTCACAAGTGGATTTAATAATTTCTTATACAGTACATCTCCATTAATCTTTACTACGTGAATTTAAATTAAGAACTCTAGAATAGATTTTAACTCTCAGATTCATGTTCAGCGTATTTAAATTAGTAATTTGGTTTCTCGTATTTTAGGTACCATACCATTTGGATGTCATTCGAGATTAATGTTAAAATTCGCAGTTTAGAAGCAATTGTGGCAATGAATTCGTACCATGATTTACCTTCAGAGACATCAAATATTCCTGTAGTCACTTCAATAGCTTTTATAAAGAATTCGAAATTTCGAAACCTTTTCTTTCTTCCTTGCTTCTTTTCGTATTTTGCAACTTGTGATACTTTCAAAGTATTTCAGTATCTGACTTTACTTTTTTTTATTTTGGCGAATTCCTTCCAACTACAACAAAAAATATTTTATTCGCTTGCATTCTCGAAGAAATAAAGGGTGAAAATCAAAAGAAACTTAGTGGAATCTTTTCTGCAGAATGGAACTTTTCTAATATTTTTTTTTATTTATACAGCTAAATAATTCATTGTAAAAATTATGAGAGTACATTCTTTTTCGTCTGAAGCTGCCAATATAAAGTGCAGAATAATAAAGAATGCTGCTTACTTTTTATTTGGCTTAATGTGGATTAAAAAACGCAAACTATCTTTTAATGTCGATTGTTTTTATGGTAAAATCAGAGGATTCTGAGCTTTAAGAAAATTCTATGTTTATTCATTCAAAAAAGAAGCCTTTTGACTTTGTGTTTAGGGTTCAGAAGAAACTGATGATAAATATTAGTTAAATTAATCTATTCTTTTTATAGGAAGAAGTGTATGAAAAGTGTTTATGTGAGATAAGCGAAATTATGAAAGTGTTTGCTTACTTTTTGGAAAGAGTTACCTGGTTGAAATATTGAAAGTTTTTAGAAAACACGTTTGATATGTTGGAGAAAAGAGACCTTCAAAACAAAACTATAGTTATGTCTCATTGGACGATAACTAATTCTTATCATAACTTTATTTTCATTGCATTCCATTTTAATTTCATGGCACAGAAGGACAACTCGTTTTTGTCAGGAGCTACGTTTGACGAGAACTTTGAACAGTGATTTATGAGGAGAAGCAAAAGATATTTCTTCACAAAATCTCTGCTAATCGTTCAACCTGCCAAGCTAAGATGTCTAAATTTCTCTCAGGAGTCTGATACGAAGACAGATGTAGATGCATCACGTAAGCTGTATAGGATTTTAAATTCTGTGAGGCTGTATAAGGAAAGTTTAAGTAAAAAAGGGAAAGTAGGAAAAAATTTAGTTTATACAAAAATTTCGATAATCTTAGAGCCAAATTATTAAAAGGCTGTCAACCGCTTAGAAAAGATTCAAATGTTAAAATGCTAAAAATGCCAGAAGTTTTACCTTTAAATATTACCTTGGAAGGTTTCAATATTTTCTTACAAATGCAGTAAAATCTCTCTAGATACACCTATAAATTAATGGCAAATTTCATAGACCCTTCAAAACCTAACATTTTAGCCTAGCACATTTCTCTTTCTTTTAAGGTCTGTTTTGGTTAGGGACAGGGACATCAGAAAAGTTCGGATTTCAAGAATATTTACCTCTTTATTGAAGACGAACTTAAAATAATAATGGAACACAGGTTGCATTTCTCAGATTTAATATCTAATATGTAGAGTCATTAGGTATTTGTCTGAGCAGGAAACATTTAACATCAGTGATACAATCTACGGGATTCGAAATCTGGAACTTTCAACTGGTAGACAAACGTGCTTCTAGTTACATCACTAAGGGTACTCTAGTTACACCCACGCGGTAAGGAAAGAGAAAAACCCCATATAAATTTATTCATTAAATACTATGGGGGGTTCCACCCTTTTATTTAACAGTTAAATGTGGGAAATCTGTTACACCGATAAGCGAATAATCCCTTGAGTGTGTGAACAGAGACGTAAGGCTCAAGAAGGGTTAATTACCTTTTATTTCTCAAAATAAGGATTAACATAGTCGGCTCTTATCTCAAAGTGTACAGCACAGCCTCCACTTGGACTTGAACTTGGGTAATAAGAATTAAGGCTTAACTAAAATGATATAGCCGAATGTATTAAGATTCTCAAATTGGCCCCCAAATCTCAATTAAGTAGGCGAAGCTATCAAGGGCCTGAAGTACGGCCGAGCGTAGTAATAGTTTAGAGAGAAACGTAGCGCACTCAACGAAGTCAGTGAAACTTCGACTTAAATACTACTCTTACTCATTTGTATTAAACGCGATTCTGAAAACACATTCTCGTAGGAAATTGTGTTGTGTAGCAAATTCACGTAACACTTAATTATTTAAGTTTGACTTAGGATTTAATTTTCATTAGTCTAAATTTATGCTACACAACGTTATTTTATTTAATATGTCGTATTTATATTTGCTTTAGTTTAATTATTTATTAGGGGTTTTAGTACTTTAAGATTTGTACTTTTCTTCCACTGGTTACTCGTAAACGCGTTGAAACACGCAATGGAATTAGGTGCTTTTCTACGTAATAAACTTGATTTAAAATTACTTAACTTAGGTTGATCCTCTATTAACTTATATCATTGGATGCAGAAAAATTAGCCTTTTAATTTAAGATCACTTTCAAGTTTCTAGATTACATAGTTTTTCAGTTAATTATTTAACGAAATTTTTGCACTTCGTGAGATTTTTGGTTTAGGGGGGAAAGGAGTGAAAAAAGGTTGCATTTGCAGTTGAATTCTAAGCCTTTGCTTAGGAATTTTTCCGGTCAGGGGTTGCTTTGCTTTGGGTTTGCCAGTTTTCTCACGTTTGCGTCGGATTCTTGGTTTTTCTTTTGGCGGGCTTGGCGAGATTCGAATTTGTCTTCCAGTTCAACGCCTCGGATTTTGGACGATTGTAGCAGGGTTTGTTCGAAGTGTAGAGTTTTGGATTTTTTCACCCTTTTAGCAAGATTTGGCGATATCTGGTTTCCTGACTTGACAAAAAGGCCGTGCAGGTGTGATTCTCCCTCTTTTTTCTTCGGCTGACTTGACGTTTTTTCACGCGTGCTCTGAGCACGAGTTTTTGTGGGGCAGTTTCGATGAGATTTCTTCGTAGCTGGGGGCTTATGGCTCCTTTCGCCGATACGGTATAGATGGCCAACAATTTAAAAAAAGTCTAATTGATCCTCGAGAGAATAATCTTCATTTTTCGCTAACTACAATGACTTGACGAATTAACCTTTTGCCTTACTTCGGGCCCCATTAAAAAAAAACTTTTTTATATTTGATTTCCTAATGAATCTGAGAATCTACAATTCCGGTTGAGAATCTACATTTTTTTTCGTATTTCGAAGATGCTGTCCATCTCCGACTATGATTAAGGCTTCCTACCTCTAGTTGCAGCTCCAGGTTCCCGTTTTCCGGGTCCATCTTTGGCGGTTCGGCGTCCATCCTGCCGTTCATCATTTGAATTTATCCCTGTCCATCGATCCAACAGATTTCATCTTAAATATCTCAGATGACCAGATGTGGATTCTTCAGTCTTCAACTTCGCTTTCTACAAAGTTCCAGCATGCAGACAGATGAGAATTATTATTTTTTTCTCTGAACGTTTAGTTCTTAACTTTAATTCTTAAGAATTTTATTTAAAATTTACGGATTTAACTATTTCTTAAAATAGCAAAGATTCAATTATTTTCAAAATTTAAATTATGTTCTAATTTAAATGTTTGCTGTAAAGGATTTTGAAATGTAGAGGAATTTAAATTTTAATATCTTTTGATGATTTACTGCTTTTGCAGAGATTGAGGCAAAATTGCTAGCAGTCTTAAATATATCCAGTTTAAAATTCTAAATTTACTTTAAAGGGGGTTTTGGTATAACTAAGTTGGCTGAACATGAGAGTAGTTTCTTTTATTTGTTTTTTTTTTGGTGCAATACGATAAATATTTAACTCTGTTCTGAATTTATAGAAATTTTATATTTTCTTGGATGAATAAGATGTAAGAACCTTAAAATTGTTAAGTGTAATAGAAGTTATTAATTTTATATATCTTAACTCATGAAATAGTTATGATTGACTATTAGTTTTTTTTTGAATTGAAGTGGTTATCTTAAAAGTTACTGAATTGTGAAAACCAATATAAATGTTTGAAAATAGTCATTTCTTAATTAATGGTTTTTAGTAGTTCCCGGGGACTAATATTTATATAATAGTAAATTGGTTGATATAAATGTTTAAAGAAAAGTATAATAAACTGTATAGTTTTTAGTATTACTGATTTGTGTGTTTCCTTTTGAAATATGATAACACTACATTGTTTCACCAGTATCAAGGTTCTTCGGGTTGTATGCACTAACTTATATCTCTCAATCACAACGCAATGTTTAAATTTGTTTAGGTCAATTAGCACCTAACAATTATAAGCTGAAAATAGAAAGGATAGGGAAGTAGTTTTAACGCAAGATAAGTGTTAAAAACTTAGGATAAACCTTACAACTATTTCAACTATTTTTCAATGGGTTTGAATAAACCCCAATTTTTACTGTTCTCGAGTTTGTTTGAATTCTGTCTGTCTAACTTTTGTCTTCTTATGTCTCCCTATTTAGCGCTTATCTTCACAGTTTCATCAGTTTTGCTCTGAATATGCAATAGTAACTAAATTTAATACCGTCAAAATAATACTTAGCAAAATTTAGACCCATTTGTAAACTAATAACGAACTTTTTCATGCTTATTCCTTTGTTGCTTTTTTGGCTTACAAAAGCTTTACACGAGCTAAAAAAGTGAATTTTTTAAATACTTTTAATATTGTCTCATCTGTTTTTCTATACGAGCATGGGAATTGAAAAGAAGCATAAGGGATTTGTTTGCCTTATACATTAATCCCAGATATTCATGCACTTTTAATGGCACTCAAAATAAGGTAGAGATTACAGCGTCAGTTTCAATTCTACGGAAATAAAGTTTTCTGTAAAAATAAAAAAATCTTGACATTTTAAACGTTCGTTATGCAGGAACAATTTATTTTAGGGAGTGATTCTTGATGCTTTAAACAATTAAAACCAAAACATAGACATGCTAACTTCAACTAAATTTTTTACTCAAAGTACCTGAACTTATCAGAGAACTAGACAGCCCATTTCATCCAACTGAAAATATTGCTCATCACAAGAAGCAGATATTTCATTTTGAACACCCTCTTAAAATTTGTTCCCAAAAGTCTTGAAATTAGTAACAGGCATGAACAAATGATTCACTGGTGTGCAAAAATTAAGGACGAGACTGTTTTTTCAATATAACTTTGTACAAAAGCTTTCTAAATCAACACATTTAATACCGTAAGATCCCCAATACGTAAGGACATGAGTAATGTAAGCAACACTTACTAAAAGAGAAATCAGAAGGATAAAAAGAAGCTTTATTGAAAAAGTAGCATGGAGCGCAATGCGACTGAAGGCTGAAATATTCCTGTGATGGGTGTCCAGCAAGAAACATCCGGTCTTAATTAGGGGATATGATCTCCCCTGACTGCTAGGCAGGTTTCGCAGCCTCTGCCCATGCTGAGAATGAGGGTGTCAATGAGTTGTTGAGGCATTGCTGCCCATTCGTCTTGCAGCGCCAATCGAAGCTCCGGAATCGTTACTGGTGGTAAGGTACGAGCTGCCAAGCGTCTGCCTAGAAAATCACATACATGCTCGATGGGATTGAGATCCGGAGATCGTGCTAGCCAATCCATACGTTCAATATCTTCACTCTCTAAGAGTTGTTCGGCAGCTACTGTGTGATGACATGGTGCATTGTCGTCCTTGAAAAGGAACTGCGGACCCACAGCGCCTCTAAAAAGACGCACAGATGGAAGAAGAATCTCGTTACAATAACGGGTCCCGTTGACTGAACCTGCCTCGAAGATGTGAAGGTCTGTACTACTACCAAGCACGATGCCTCTCCAAACGAGAACACGTCACCTCCATACCTGTCCCTTTCAATGATGTTCGAGGGATGATTGCGGCTTCCCCGCTCTCTCCAGATGAGTATGCGATGAGAATCGCTACTGAGACTGAATCTGCTCTCATCTGTAAAGAGTACTCGTCCCCATTCATTGTCTCTCCAATTCCGGTGTTCCCGGCACCACAGAGAACGCCTTCTCCGATGGGCAGGCGTTAGAGGTACACACCGTACAGGGCGTCGTGCAAACAGACCACCACCGTGCAGTCTTCTGGCCACGGTAAAACGTGATATCGGTCGTCCAGTCGCCTGTGTCGTGTGTCTAGCGATTTCTCCCGCTGTCTGCCGCCTGTTTCTTCTGGCCTGTAAGGCAATATACCGGTCATCTGCGGGTGTGGTTCCTCGTGGACGACCACTACTAAACCCCCGGATAGCTGTTCCTGTAGTTTGAAATTGTCTCCAAAGTCGTGAAACGATGCTGTGAGCAATTCCGAACTCTGCAGCCACACTTGTCACACTGCGGCCTTCCTCCAACTTCCCAATGATTCGACCTCGGGTAAAAGCATCCAGATGTTGTCTAACAGATTGATTATTCGCCATTTCTCGCTGAGGCAGCAACTCTGTGTGATTTTAACTGCTATACGGCATGCAATCTCTTAGCCAGAAATACTGATCTTACACCGACAACATGCTTTATACTACTCAGACACTCCCCCATTACGTCTACCTGCATATCTGCGCATGTGCTACCGTACATCACCTTACTTAATCTCCTGATTATCAGCTGAACGAAGAGGCAGAGCGCACTTTCTGTCCGCTCTGCCTCTTCGTTCAGCTGATATGCTAATTTTTCGACTTCGTCCTTAATTTTTGCACACCAGTGTAAGTCCTCAAATTCATTTTGAAATACCCTTTCACTATACAAATTCTGAATTCTTTGCTTTCGAATAATTAAATTATGGTGTACATTTTGATAAAAAAAATTCTTACCAATAGGGGGACGTGGGGAATTTTATAATCTCTTCATTAGGAAAGATTCTAAAAACTCTTCACAGGCACAAAATTCAGAATGTTTTTGTGAAATTCTACAATACTTTGTAATTGGAAGTGTACACCTAGATTAAATGCTGAAAAAAGTATAGTACTATATATATCGCATTCAAAAGGAATAGAAATCTCGATTATATTATCTGAGAAAAATATAAGATGTCTTAATTGTAAAATTGAAAAATTTTTAGTGGTCAAACTTGTCAAGTTAAGATTTTTGTATGGGAAATTAAAACTTATTTAAGTCGATTAATGAGTGCGAAACAACATGTTTCGTTCTTCTCGACAATCTAAGACTTTAAACTGTTTTAAATAAATTTTCTTTTTTGAAAAATTATATCTCAGATAGTCTCACAGTTGCCTTCAAGCTTCCCCGACGTACCATTGGTACTCTGAGATTTAAATCACATAAAAATCAAATTCTTTTTGAAGTATAATACTAAAAAAATTAAAAACATGTAAATTAAAAAATTATAGTAAAAAAAAACTGGTGTAATTGTACAGAACAACTTTGAAAACGTAATTTACTTATTCACCTAAGTTAATATATATATATATGTGTGTGTGTATACTTTTTCTGTCTTTATATATGTAGATTCCATCTTACCTTTGTGTCCGAGAACACACTTCATAGACTGGCTGAAACCTAATTCTATGTGTACATACATACATTAATCCAATTGACACTTTAACTTGAACATTAATAAAGATTATTAAAGATTTTTGCCTATTATGAAAATGACAGAAGTATGAATATTTACAGGAAATTTGTCACAATAAAGAAAAATAAAAAGTTCTTTCATTTTCATAACATCGTACAACTTCTGCTGTAGTCTTACACAACTTATGTTGTCATAACCCATCGCCGCATGGACCTTATAGGAGATAGACTAACCCAGTCGGCGGAGCGCGCGTCCCTCATATGTCCGGAAGAAGGAGTAGGGACGATCTGGTTTACTTTAACATTGAAACCTATGGCGTTTGTACCACATAACTGTTTTTAATTATTAAATGCGATACGTTGTATAATGATGAGATTATGAAAGTCACAGTTTTTTCAAGTAAGATCTAATATACCTCATTAAAGCACTTTTTACTGCATTTTGCGCATTATTTTCATCCATAATTCTTGTATAAACATGTTTACTTCGGTAAAACGATAAAAACTCTAAACACAAAATATATTAACTTACTTTTGCGTACAAGTAAAGTAAAATTAAACATGATTGATAGTACATGATGCTTTGAAACAAATAAGGTAAAATATCTGATAATATTTTTTAAAATTTTATGAGTATTTTCAGGCAGCAGATTCTAAAATTATTATAATATTCCAAGATGATCATTTATTTATATGATCATTAATTATTAACATTACAAGATGATTATTTATTTTAATAATTCATAAAATTCGGAGCATATACTTTTCTGAGTGCAATTCAAAAAATAAAATAAAGTAAAATCCGGAAGCACTCAGATTTTATACTACGTCCAAAGGGACTTTTTTAACGTTTTGTGTGTTACCTTTATTTATTGAATATCATGTTCTTCCCACGTAAACCACATAAAATTCAATTCAACGGCAATATCACAAAATATTTGAAAACAACATATCTTTAGAATTTCCGCGCTGGAGATAAAAATGTTATTTTCCGTACGGTGCTGCCATTGCTCGCTTTGAACTCATTGAGTTTGTTAATCGAAAATTCGTTAAAGTTTTACAAAATATGAAATGGATTAAAGCAATTCGAAATTCGGCCGTCCAGGTGTCTATGTTTGGGTGGAATATTGCGTTATTCAAAATTTTAAAAGATTCTTAAATTAATTATTTATTATTTAATTTCTTTAAATATAATACAGGGGGATAATATTTGGTGGCAACAATTTTCAAAGTGAAACGGACATTTATAGGGAAACAGCGCAAAATGCCGTTTCCAGACTAATAGCCTTTCTGGGCTATCGCCTCTTTTGGGCTAATAATTTAAATTCACAGTAAATAAAAAACTCTTATGCAGAACTAGAAATAAATTTAAAAATTAATCACTGTAAAATATTAGCACAATTAATTATTAATTATTAATTTATCACAATAAAGAAAAATAAAAAGTTCTTTCATTTTCATAACATCGTACAACTTCTGCTGTAGTCTTACACAACTTATGTTGTCATGACCCATGGCCGCCTCGCCTGCCCTTTTTTCACAAAGCCGTCGCACGGTGTGCAGCGCCATCTGTCGTTCGTAATAGATGACATCCCTCCATATATATATACATGTGGGAAATAGGGTCGTCTGCGGGGTGACGTCATCTGCGGCCAGCCCAGCGCAGCGCAAAGCAGCCTATACGAGTACCAGAGCCAGTAGGGAACAGACGGTTTACTTTGAGGCTTAGGTTTCGAGTATAAGCGGATGTTTGTTTATTAGCTGGATGAGAATAGACGTATTCTCTCAAGGCATGAGCTTACGTGCCTGTAAAACTGTTAGAGACTGATGGTGTGGGAGAATTACTCAGTATTACGCGAACTGTTATGGACTTACAAATCTTTGTGGGGTTAACCAATGCTTGTGACAATTTTATTTATTAATAGCTATATGTTCATTTCATCTTTTATCATCTTTCATTCATATTAGTAATTTCATAATAAATTAGAATAGTTTATACTGATCTCGTGCTTTTGATCCTATAACCCTACATACATATGTAAGATAAAAATACATAAATCAAAATTATAATTTAAATTAGCAATAGGCTTTAATCTTCCTCTCTATTTTAAAAATCGTAATAACTTTTCTGAACTGCGTCATTTCTTGATCAGTCCATCCGTTATGACTTGCATAATGCTGCTAACATAGCTGATTCTAATACAGACCAAAATCGTTTCTTAGCGAGCTTCCATATTGGGTAGTTGTGCACTTTAGCTCTCTTGCTCCCAAGATGCTCCTTCTTTCGGTGACGTGTTGCTTAACATCTGCTAGCTGTTGTTCATGGTTCTAAAAATATAATCAGTATAAAAATATGGGGCGTAAGCGCACCCACAATGATGATGGCAACGAAAAAGAAAATGTGTCCCAAGAATTAGTTATCAAGGAATAAAGGTATGTGTGGAATTTACGGTTACGTCCGTCTTCCAGTGTCATCTTTCTAACTAAGTAGTAATGCCTCTTTAAGTTTTAAAGCACAGAACTCTCTCTATATATGTCATAATTTTACTGTGTAAAACAAGAAACTGGAACTCTTAACAGCTTTCAATATCCGTCATAGCTATCCGTCAAGGCATACAGATGAAGATAACAAAAACTGGATTACTAAATAAATCACAAGTCTTTATTTTTCGGACATATATAATCATCTCCGTAGATATTTATACAATCATAATGAAATCCGATACATTTCTTTGATTCGATCATAATGAGATATAATAAATTTCTATGTATATAGGCTCTTAAAAAGAAAAGGTGTAGGCAGTTGAGAAGCAAAGCGGCACGAGGATGACAGAGCAGCACTTAGGGAAAGGAATAGAATGACATAATTAATTAGCCAGCGGTAATTATACCAAGTTTGATGTAATTGTAGAGAGCAAAACATGGTTGGTTAATATTAGATTTAGTTGCCCTTTTCACGTACCGTTACATAACATAGAAAGATCTCGAATTTGGGAGAACAGATGATTTTAGGGAGAGAGCGCAAAATCTAGAATGTTAATTTTGAGGTCGCCAATTATTTTTTCTAAAGCAAGTATTGTATTTTATTATATCTTACATATATATGCTTATATAAAACAAAAGTTAAGAAATACACTCTTAGACAAAAAAAAAAAAAAAAAAAAAACAACGAACTAAGAAGCAGTTATTCGAATGGGACGAAAATCGGTAGAAGTGATGTACACGTACAGAAAAACAAATGATTACAGTTTGAGAAAAATTCGATGATTTATTGAAGTGATAGAGCTTCACAAACTGAAAAGTCAGCAACGCGTTCGTCCACCTCTGGCCCTTATGCAAACAGTTATTCGGCTTGGCATCGGTTGATAGAGGTTGCAGATGTTCTCCTGAGGGATATCGTGCCAAATTCTGTCCAAATGGCACTTTAGATCGTCAACATCCCGAGCTGGTTGGAGGGCCCTGCCCATAATGCTCCAAACGTGCTCAATTGGAGAGAGGTACGGCGAACTTGCTGGCCAAGGTAATGTTCGGCAAGCACTAAGGCAAGCAGTAGAAACATGTGCAGTGTAGAGACGAACATTATCTTGCTGAAATTAAAGCTCAGGCTGGCGTGACATGAAAGGCAACACAACGGGCCTTAAAACTTCGTTGACGTACCGCTGTGCTGCAAGGTTGCGACGGATGACAACCAAAGGGGTCCTACTATGAAATGAAATGGCACCCCAGACCATCACTCCTGGTTGTTGGCCTGTCTGATAGATAGATAGTCAGGTTGGTATCACACTGCCGTCCGGGGCGTCTCCAGACTCACCTTCGCTGGTCATCGGGGCTTAGTTCAAAGCGGGACTCATCACTGAAGACTATTCTACTCCAGTCAGTGACATTCCAGTGCGAATGAACCCGACACCACTGCAAACGGGCTTGACGTTCTATAGAGGTCAATGGTAGTGGGCGCAAGAGGCGCCGTGACCTCAGCCCCCTTTCTGTGAGCCGTCTATGAATGGTCATTGCGGTCACTGAAGATCGTGCTGTTGCACGTACAATCGATGATAATGATGCATCGGGGGCTGCGAGTACCGCTCTGACGATTGCTCAGTCTTCACGTTCTGTCGTTTCTCTAGGCCTACCGCTTCCTTCTTGACGCTATGTGCGGCCATGGTTCACCCATTCCTGCCAACATCGTCTAATAGTGGCATAGCTCCTGCTCAAATGTCGAGTTATTCGGCGATAAGACCAACCGGCTTCTTTGAGACCAACTACACGACCTCTCTCAAATTCTGACATCTGCGCATACCGTTCGCTCACCTGTATGCGAGGCATAGTTACTGTCTACCAGAGTACACGGAATGATATTCCCGAAGAATTTAGGACATGAAATTGTAATGTCTCCTCTTAAATATCCTGCCAGTTGCGTAGATCAGATGCGCTGTAGCGACAACCATTAATTCATTGGCAGCCAAAATGCAAAATTTTGCATTTTCCGTCGAAACCTGTAAGCATATCAATATGCGTCCAATTCGCTTTATATCTTCTCGGTGCGTCGTGGTGTGTCTTTTTTTTTGTCTAAGAGTGTATTTAGGAAATATACTAGGGAAATCACGCAGCATGCTGCGAGTTAATTAAATAATAATTGAATCAAAATTAGATTATGAAAGGGGTTAAAGTTTTAGCAAGAAATACACAAATCAGAACTGAAACAAAAACAATTCAATAAAACTAACGTAATATAAGGTAGTAAAATTGATATGAAATGCATAAAAACTTTTTAAAATAGTATAAAATTCCTTGGTCATTTCAAGGAACAGCCAAAGAATTTTCAACAAAGCCATTTTTCTGAAATATATTTAAATGACTGTGAATTCTCGAAACAGTTCAGATGAAAATTAAAAGAAAGTGCTAATTAAGGTTAATTTATTTAAGATAAGGTTTATAGGTAATAAGAATTTTATATTTATTTGTAACGTAATTAATGAACCTCTGACATTTAATTTTTTTCAGTAATTAAGGGGTATTTTCGTTTCAGTTTGGATGAAGTTAATGGTCAGATGAAAAAATTGTTTTGAGGTATCTCGGTGAAAAATTACTAATCATTAGGAAGCAACTTTGTAATAAGAAAATGCTACGTATTTTAAAGGTGATATCTGATTAGTTATAAATTTCTTGGTAAAAGAGTTATTGTTTTCGAAAATAACTTAAGGAAACAATTAAGGGTACATTAAGGAAAAAAATTATTTGCTTTTGTTTAAAAGTCTAATAGATCAACTACATTTTCTCTTTCAGAATTAATGTATAAGTGCAAATGTAATGTGAAAAACTAATTTATGAATACTAAGGAGAGTTTTATCCATCTAAAGCTGAATGGAAAATTAAACAATTTTTTCCACCTACCTTTCACCAGCTTTGAAATATTAGTTCATTTCGTTTTTCCAATAACATGAATTTGAAATTTCTATTTTGAAGCTATTATTATTTTTCATTAGGAAGCTTCTTAAAAGTCTCTGGAAAATGATTTCTACCAAACTCAGATCAGACAAGTCTTCAGACAAAATCTAAATTCATTTCTATGAGAATTAGAGAGAAAATAATATAATAACAGTTATCAAAATGGTAGATGCTTCAGTACGAAATTAGATTTTTCCGGAGAAAAGAAATACATTACTTCGAATCAGTAAAATCAAAGTTTATAAGCATCAGAAATTTAAAAATCAAATATAAGACATTTGAAAGTAAATGAATGAGATTCAAAAAATAGTTCTTTCAGAATATAACATTATAAAATTAAATTTTGACGTTAAGATAGGAAAATAAATTCCTACGAATTTTGGAAAGACAAAGAAGATATGTAATAATGTAAATTTGAAAGTTAAATTGTGATAAAAGCAAAGAAATCTTATTTATAAACAGAAAAATTCCGTAAGAAAATTGAAAAGTTTACAAAGGATTTCCGCAAACATGAAAAATTTTCTTAAAAATAATCATTGTTTGTGAAAGAATACATTTTACATTTGTCTGGAGCAGGCAGAAAAATATCTTCCAGAGAAAGAAAATTGCTCTGTGAAGAAAAAACATTCCAGACAAAAGTTCTATCTAGAAAAAGGATGTTCTGTGAACGAAATAAATAAAATGCTACTATTTAGGTTTAAAAACACAAGCAAATTTGTTGCCAAATATTTCTCTTTTGATCCTCAAACATACTTTGATTAAAGGAAATAAAGCATTTAATTACCGCATGTTTTTTAATCAAAATGGCCTTTACTGCAATATACTCCTTCCGTATCGAAATGATTGTCCTATTTGCATCGAAATGAATGTCCTACTTTCAAAAAATAATATTTTTTCTTGCTCTGTCAGTCATTTCAAGGCAAAATTGTAATTTTTTTAAGTGCAATGCAAATTTGTAAGTATTTATTTAACTTTTATTTTACACATATTACATGTTATTTAATTTTTAAAATTATCTATTATTTCATGTGCCGCATTAAGATGTTCTCTGGTCCAAGTAATGAATTCCGAGAGCATGTTTTAAGATCGAAGCAATGCCTTTTTCATGCTTGGCAGCTTACAGTTATTTCCTTCACCAACTTATACACAGCTCTCTATGATTTGCTTTTGACTTTTGAAAGACAAAAAAGTATCGTTTAGTAGTTCGATATTTAGCGCAATGAATGAAGTATAAACGGCTTGAATAAGTCGGTCTATACTAATAGGGGCAACGTGGCATTAAAGAATTCTGAATGCAATATGTTAAAATCAGAGTTATTGGGAGACTGACAACACAACTAAAAGTTTCATCTATGATTAGCTCTGTCATATCAGCGTTTAGCTCGTTACTACAGTCTAGAAACAGTTTTGGCGGACATATCATGTTTTTTACTGATAGCCATTGTAATATCATGCTTAGATCGGTCATATTTAGTAGCTCCTGTAGAATCGCACTTCTTTCTTTGGACTTTAAATTGCGTTTCTTTTCCATAGTTATATAAAAAGAATGAAAAAAAAGCGGCATTTCATATTGAAATTCCGTTTCATAATAATTTAATTCTATTTTATAAAGTAGAAAATAGCTAACTCTTGAAACCAGTCTTCCCGCTTCTATCTCTTAATCCTATATAAATTTACGAATCGGATTATCATTTCGAAATCCAGAGAGTTAAGTTATAGAGTAAATGAAGTATAATGTAATGATATCAAAACAAATGCACGAATTTTCAATTTCAGTTTCAAACTTGTTTTATGTACATGTTTCCTTTTTGTGCATATTACCTTGTTCTTTAGAATAGTAATAAGTTCAATGAGTTCAATGAGAAGTATGAGCCGAATAAACATCTACCAGTATGTTGATACTCGGCTCCAGTTTTATTAAGAGCATTCTCTAATATTGGCGACTAGTAAAGTACAATCGATTTCCATTTTTAATTATTACAGGTGATGCTGCATTTAACCCTCATACCGATAAATAAGATGAAGGAAATGCTGTGAAAAATTTCCGTACAATATTTCGAGTGCAAAGTTGGGATATCTGCTTCTACAATGAAAACTGTCAGTATCTAGATCTAAAATTAAATTCTAGCTCCTAATTTGTTCTCAAATCAATTTGCACACTGAAATGGACCGAAAAAGGCCTATCGGGTACTTTTTAAAATATTTTGAAAATCGTTTCTTGAAGTCCAGTTACAGAGCTCCCAAAAGTTGGCAATATTCAACTATATTTTCGTCATTTAACTCCTTCCTAGTTCACAAATTTGCAAAGTGGCAGAGCTTTTTCATTCTCAGGATTCTATTATGCATACTTAAAATAGCCACAAAATTATAACTAGTTCTTTTTATGCATACCTTTATTGAATGTCTTTTGACTCTTACCACAAACGTAGAAATTCTATTTTTGGGTGCAATTATTTTCAGATCTGCACTTTGTAAAGTCAATAGATCCAAATATAATTCGCACATTTTTATTACTTATTTTAAAAATTTGCATTTTTAAACATTTTTTGTAATTTTTCAAAAAAAAAGTTTGAATTATAACTTATAATAGTTTTACCATCATCTTAAAGTAGATGCATTTCCAAGAATATTTGCAAAAAATTAGAGTTTTTTAATACAAAATTTCTTGAGATATACGTGAATTTACATATTGGCGAGTTTTGAAATTTGGCATACTTATTATAAGCGATAATAACGCCAAATATGGTTTACGTACTTTGTTAAAATTATTTGAAAGTGGATGTCAAACTCGCGGCCCACAACAAATATTTTTGCGGCCCGGCCAATATATCGGCAAATA
>KK112873.1:0-14371 GCA_000611955.2 Stegodyphus mimosarum
ATGGAATAACTAGGTATTCTATAAAATAACGGATTTCATACTTTAACGGTAACATATACATTCTAAATGAAATAGCCAAAGTTTAGAAGCTAAAACGTGAAAGTCATAACCAAAATTACTACTGCGTTGTATCCGCATAAATTCAAGACAACATTTTTACAGGTTTTACCAAATGTGTAAAGAACCATTCTTGTAAAGTAACATGTAAGTCATGCCGTAGAAAAATTCAATATAACGTTTTAAGCATCACTTATTTATTTAGCATGTAATCAGTTACGTTTCTTTTTACTGTGGTAATAATTCCAGCAATAATGAACTATAGAATTTTAAAAACAAAACAAAGGAACACAAAAATCAAAAAATAAAAGAATAATACATATATAACTTAAAAAATTAAAATAAAACAATTGCAAATCTTATAATCGAGCTACGTCGTTATTGTGTATAGGGCTATTTAAAATGTTTTCATTTAAATCATGGACCAGATTGTGTTGCATTATAGAACAGCTCCGTGAAAATTTCTCACTAGCAGTTTTATTGCTTGAACGGTATCTTCTTAAATCAGTTCTAATGATCAGATATAGGTGTTTGGCTCTCACACATCATATATATAAAATTCATTCTCTCAATTGTAATATTGCTAAGAACTAAATAATAGACATATCTTGGAAATCGAAGTAACACCAGTTTTTTAAATAACATACCAAACTAAGGATGTCACATTTTGTTAGCGATCAGAATCGGAAGATGTGAAATATATTCTTCAATCAGAAAAGAATACTAACTGGAAAGCATCAACAGTTTAAGTAAAGCAAGGAACAACTAATAAAAATATAAACTTGCCATTTCAAAATAACTAGAACATAGTTACAGTTCAAAAATGAGAAAAAACCTAACAAGAGATATAAATAAATTAAATGAAAAATAATAACATAAATTAACTGAAAATCAGTTGGAAAAAAATAGAAAATTTACAATATAATTTAATGGTTTTGGTTACGACTGTTATAACAAGACTAACTTTGTAATGACGTCAGAGGTCACGGGAACATACTAACCTGTGACGTCATAAAACATATGATCTTTGATATGACGTGTTACGTTCGCTATTTTTCGATTCTTCTCTTGCTACTTTAACTCAAAAATGTCTGGCAGAACTGCTCAAAATACTGATAACGTTCATATTAAATTTCAAGAGCCTAGCACTCGTTCTGCGGTGGTATATATGTGCATTTAGAATATTCTGCACATCATGATAATGTCACAACCGTGATTTTACTGCGTATGCCTTTAAGCGTACAATACTGCTATTTTTTAACTGGTCCATTATCTACCGTAAAATGCATGCTGCGCATACTGCATTTAGGATAATCATCTAGCTCATGAGTAAACATCCGATTCATCATTTGAAACATTAAGATCATCATTACTTGACCTTCGGATATCCAAACTTTCAGCAGTCCCGATCCCTTTCTCCTTGCTGGGCGAAGTAAAACCAAGTTTGCTATGTTTTGATTTTTCGAAAAGTGAGTACTGTCGTAAGGATTTTAAGTTCACTAGCGTTTATTTTATTTTAAAACTGTACTATCATCTCTTATTTTCCAGAATTAACGTGAATATGTTTATGCAAATTGTACTTGATAACGCTTACGTATTTAAGTTGTGTCTGTTTTCCAAGAGAGTGGAAGAAGGAAGGAAAGACAGCCCTCTTGCTACGAGTCTTCACATGAGCTTGCCATCCGTTACTGTACGCCTTTAAGGCAAGAGGTTAACCTTCTTGAAAGTTAAAGACGTGTTGTAGTTTTCTGCAGTTTGCGTACTACAAACATAGTCATTTAAAAGGCCAGTCTTAGTGCTAGTCATCTGTGTAAATATTAAAAGTAGCTCTTATTTAAATTACAAAATATTAAACGTTAGCTCTTATTTAAATTTTAGTTAGTCAGTAGTTTTGTATTCTTTTACATTCAGGCCACAAGGGGTTGGTCTTTGTACCCCGAAGTGCGGGAACATCTGTAAAATCGATAAGCAAATAAAGGAGAATTTTAACTCTTCTTATCTTTGTTGTATCTTCTACACACGCACGAACATAGCTTTTAGTAAGCTCCCTGTTCCTACTCAGGACTCCAGTTTTGTTTGCAAAATCAATTAGAAGAAACAATAATCCTGATAGTGGAGCCCGAAGAAGAAGACCCATTGCCGATTTTCAAGAGGAAGTTGATGAACCCGTGGTATCGGCTCAAAATTCAGAAATGCCAGCTGCCACCCTAGAAGGATTCGGATACATCGTCCAGACCTGCGAGCATCAATGAAGCTAGCAGCGAGCTTCGATCGGATTTCAGCGGTGAATAACTTTTTGGAAAAATTATATGACCAGTTTATGCTCTATCCAGTCCACGAGTTCCAAAACGTGACTTTGGCTACTAGAGCGTTGAGGGGTCAAGCGCTTAGTTGGTTCACGTACATCGGAAAAAATCTCTTGAGCCAACCGGTAAGTCCTACCAACACTTACGAAAATTTCGAGACCTTAGTAAAGGCCTTCCCAGTAGTAAGAAACCGTGCAAAATTAGAAGCGGAATTCTTCAGCACATACCAGCAAAAAATTGAGGTACTCTCAAGCTTCATTTTAAGAAGAATACAATTATTTAAGCTTTTGTATGGAAGCCGGCTGCATCCTGAAGTAATACAAGTCATTTTCCCTAGGTTACTTCTCCAGGTGCAAGTCTTTATCGAATTAAGGAATCCGAAGACTTTGGAAAAGTTATTTGAACTTGCAATTCAGTTTGAAAGCAGAAAAACGGCGGACATTGAAAGAAGACGCCAGTACGAGCAACGAGGCCATTTTGGTGCGCCAAGGCCACAGCAGAGGCAAGATCGCGGCTACGGAAGTAAGTCCAATCAGTGGTCAAAGAAACCCGACTATTCAAAAACAACCAGCGAACGTCGACAGTTCAAAAATAAGCCAGACAAAAGGTTTGAAGGCCAGCGGAAAAGAAGAAAGAAGATTTAAACGGAAACGGATTTCTGCTGGCGGGAGGCTACGGAAATCCGAAGGCCAAGAAAGTCCCTCTCCCATCAAGCTCAATACTGTTGTTGTGAAAAATTTAGTTCTTCCGAAGATTGAAGTGTTAGTAAACAATATTCCAACCACCGCCCTCCTTGATACAGGAGCTCAGTGTAGCTTTGTGGCAGAATTTTTTAAAAAATATTTTCGTCGGTATAGAATCAGCAGTTCGGATAATACGACGGTGATAGCAGCCCAGGGGCAAAGATGCAAATGTATAGGTAAAGTATCACTGTATATCACTTTTGTCCCTTATTGTAAGAAATCTTCAAGCAAATATAATATTAGAAGTAGATTATCTTTCAGCATCCGAAGCAACACTAGATTTCAGTCAAGCATCTCTTAAGCTGATAATGAGGAAAGCGGATCAACCGCAGTGAACCTCGAACATCTGCTAACTGAAGAGCAAGAAAAGCTACGCCAAGTGGTAAGTGAATTTTCTACTTTTTCAGTGACATTCCCGGATTCACGCAAGTGACTAACCATGAAATAAATACGGGAGATTCACAGCCAGTTCGCCACAAAGCTTACCCCTATGACAAGTCTAAAGAAAAAATTATAGAATGGCATATTGAAAAATGCTAAGTAAAAAGATTATCATGCCCATCTCCAGTAGTTATGCAAGCCCGGTTGTTTTATGTAAGAAGAATAATAATTACCCGGTTACACACCCAAAAATGTGACGTTTTGCAATTGATTACCGCAAATTGAAAAGCTTTGCTAAGTATCCGGTTTATCCGTTACCCATTACTGGGGAAATCTTGCAAAACATAACTTCCACTAAATATATGACGACATTAGATTTAACATCTGGGTATTTTCAAATAGGCGTAAAACCTGAAGATGTACCAAAGACCGCTTTTATAACAAAGTCTGGCACTTATGCATTTTTGCGTATGCCGTTTGGCCTGTTAGGCGGGTCAGCAACATTTCAACGTTGTATGGACATTGTTTTAAACAACATTTTTTCTCTTCAATTTTAGAAATCCTTTCATTAAGAGATAAGGAACGTGCATCGTAACAATTTTTATTATCATGCATTTTGCCACAAAAAATACAAGCATGTTCTTTAGTTGTAAGAAAACCTGTGGCAGTGGGAACATTAGCCTGTTTCTTAAATTTAAACTTACCTTTTGTTTCCCCTCTTGCTTTATCAGGATATCCTTCTTTACGACTAACACCATCGAGTCCATTACATGCCAATTTTAATCTCTCCTCACCCTCTACTTCCGCCTTTAAAAATTTCATTAAGTTGGTAAGACGAGAAAGATCCGTTTCTTCAGGCTGGCTAAAGAGCGAACTCCTTTGCGACGCCTTCAATACGTCCTCCGTAAGACACGATTCCACCATCGGAAATAACCACGATTTTTCGCTCGATTTAAGATCTAAAGATTTAAGACCTAAAGGCTCTCAACTGAGCTTCAATTTTATCATACAGTTTATCAAGAGGTAATTTATCCTTGTGATCTGCCTTCGCATTAGAAACAATTAGTTTAATTAGTTCCCTAACATACACTTCTACTAATAATTCAAGTTTCCTAAAACGTTCCTTCAAAGCTAAAACAGTTTTATCATAATTTCCCGAAGTCACCGGATAGCTTTCAATAAATTCTTTAGCCCGTGATCCGGGCTTCATACACTGAATCAAATAGGAAAATTTGTCACTTTCATATAAATCAGGGTCAGTGTGAAGTTTTACAAACTGCGACCAAAACGGTAGCCAATTTATCAATTCTCCATCAAACTTCTTAAGTTCGATTTCCGGAAGTTTATACTGTTTACTCTTACTGCAACAAATACCAGCACCATCATTTGGTCTCGTTTCTAAACTCATTTCATCTGAAAATTCCAATTTTTCATTAATTTGCCGAGTTAGTGTTATGAAATTTTTGAGTCTGACTCCAAATTATAATATAACAATCCTTATAATTATAATTCCGTTTCATCAAAAAACGTTAATCCACTTTTTAAATCGAAAATAATCTTTATTTCGTTTTTTAGAAAACGCAGAACAACTCTTTAGAACGATAACAACAATAATCTACTGTTGCCATTCCAAGAACAACAAAAATTGAATAATCTTTTTGTTGCCATTCTCAAAACAACAAAAAATAAATAAAACAATATTAATCAGTATTTAAAGTTTCTTTATAAGTTCAAGTCACAACAGATACTCCCTTCCCAGTAACTAAGTTACGGCACAGCATATTATTACCTTTAAAATGCTTAGAACCAAATCATATGGCAAAATTCTGTAAACAGTTTGTTAGGTGTTTTGCTAGTGGTAAATCATACCCAGTTATTTTGTGTCCAGAAATTAATAATGAAACTGGACCTCCAGCAGAAAAATCAGAAATAGACAACATACACGCGTTTACAGCCAGGCAAACTTGTACCGCTGACATAGCTTTAATGACTTTATGCGTAAGAGTAGCTGATGTCAAAAAGCATGAAGATATTAGAGTACTCTTAGATTGTGGTTCTCAGAAATCGTACATTTTGAAATCATCAGCCACTGAATTGGGCGTACCAATTGTCTCCAAAGAAAATGTTGCTCTTACTTTGTTTGGAGGTGCCAGAACAGAACCAAAGTTGCATAACAAATATCGGGTAAAATTATGTTCAGCCAGTCCGCGTAAGTATTCAGATCTAGAATTTGAATTTTGAGATCAAGACATAATATGTGGGGATATACCCCGGGTACCCAAGGGTCCGATATTAAAAGAATTAAAACGAAACAACATTTGGATGTCGGATTTGGGAGCAGATTGTCCAAAAATAGAAATGCTCATCGGTAGTGATATTTATGGAAAAATTCTCACGGGATCAGTAAAACAACTGAAAGGAGGACTAACAGCAGTTTGTACGAAACTTGGTTAGACAGTTTGTGGTGCATCAGAGGAATTTGTTAATTACGAAGATGCTTCCATTTTGTATGCAAGTTTAGTGGGCCACGACTTTAAAATCTCCGATCTTTGGAGTCTAGAAACGATCGGAATATTAGAAACTCATCAGAATTCAGCTAACGCTGATGAGGAAGAAATTGCCCACGAAACAATTCTTAAACTCTCTTTCCAGAAACGAAGATGGTCGTTATTGTCTCGGATTACCTTGGTTAGTACATAACGCAGAATTGTCCTCAAATCGTCATGTAGCAGAAAAAAGATTGTTTAGTGTTACCCGAAAACTCAAGTCTTTACATAAATATGAAGAATATGATAGAATTTTTAATGAATGGATGGAGGAGGGTGTAATTGAAATAGTACCAGACGATGAATTGAATTCTAAGGGGCACTATTTACCGCATCACCCAGTATTTAAACCAGACAGTGTCTCGACTAAGATAAGACCTGTTTTTGATGCATCATGTAAAGTTAATAGATCGCCCTCCCTTAATGATTACTTAGTAAAAGGACCAAATTTAATAGAAGAAATCCCTTTAATTTTGTTAAGAGAAAAATGTTCGTAACCTCTGATATCCGGCGTCCATTTTTACAGATTGAATTACGGAAAGAAGATAGGGACTTTTTGAGATTTTTATGGTGGGAGAAAGATAATGTGCTGAAGGTTTTCCGCCATACAAGGGTAGTTTTTTGGAGTAAAGACCAGCCCTTTTCTATTGGGGCGGTTATTTCGGTTCATTTGGCCCAAGTACCAAAGGAGCAAAGTTCTATTGCTCAGGAATTAAGTAAATCTTTTTATATTGATAATTGTGTGACTTCGGTTGATAACGAAAAGGAGCTTGAGAATTTTGTGAAATATTAGCTGAAGCAAAAAGGGACTTACGTATGTGGGCCTATTGATGTGGAACTAACCCAAAGTGCTTTGTGCACTGAGTCCACAATGGAGAATTCTGTACCAGTTTTAGGGATTATGAGGAACAGAAAAGAAGATAACCTTTATATTGAAATTAAAATTGTATTGGTTTCGGACAATTTGTCTAAAAGAGTGGTTTTGTCCTTAATGCAGACAATGTTCGATCCTTTGGGTTTCTTGACAACTGTTTTATTGCCTGCAAAGTTACAGGAAATTTGGGCGATAAAAGCAGACTGGGATACTCCATTACTAAGTAGTATCAAAAGTAAATTTTCGAGGTGATATAATAAATTGCAAATCTTGAATAAGTTGAGAATACCGCGACGCATAGGTTTTGGAGGTAGAAGTTCCTGGACACTCCACGTATTTTGTGATGCTAGCCAGCATGCTTATGCCACAGTAATATTTTTGAGATGTGAAACTAAAGAAGAAACATTAGTCAGTTTTGTAACGGCTAAGTCAAGAGTCGCACCATTAAAAGAATTTACTGTTCCCCGCCTAGAACTTATGGCATGTCTTTTGGGCGTGCGTCTTTCCAGGTATTTAACAGAAGCTCTTGCATTAGATGACATCCCAAAATATTTTTGGACCGATTCGACTACGGCCATATCTTGAATTCAAAGAAATGATGCGTGGGGGACTTTTGTGGGCAATCGTGTGAAAGAAATTTGCACTTTCACTAGAGCAAGTCAGTGGTCATATGTACCGGGTCATTCTAACCCAGCTGATTTACCTTCCCGTGGTTGTTCTCCTCTTCAGTTTTCCGAATTAATTTGGTGGAGAGGGCCTGTTTGGCTCAAAGGCCCTAGAGGGCCAAATTAGAGGTTAAACCAAATGAAACTTTAGTTTTTTCAGAGCGCAGGAAAGGCATAAATTTAAATATAAATCTTAGTATAACTACGAAAGCAGATAAAGTTAAGTGGTATGAGAAGTTCTCTAAATTTTCGAAAATGTTAAGATTTTTAGATTGGATAAAGAGATTTATCAAAAATTGTCAAAAGAAAATTGTAAATAAAGAGCCTTTTCTGTCTGCTTCCGAGATACAGGAACCTAAAATCATACTTGTTCAGGGGGAGAGTTTTTCAGAGACTGGAGACTCCATCAATGGTCTTTTGACCGTACGAGATCAGAGTGGCTTAAGAAGAGTAAAAACGAAAATCACCGAACGAGATGATTCTTATGCATTCCGGTAACTGATTTTATTACCTTCTAAGCATTATATTGTTGAGTGTTTAATTAGAGATTACCACTTAAAGCATTCTCATGCCAGCGTACAAGCATTAACTGTTATAATTAGAGAAGAATTCTGGATCATTGGTGCAAGACGCCGAATTAGATCGGTAGTGAAACAGTGCGTCCGTTGTAAACGATTTTCAGCTAAACCTCCAGCTACTGCACCCAATCAATTACCATTAGACAGAGTTCGAGATACTTTCGCATTTGAAGTCACCGGCATAGATTTGTGTGGCCCTCTGATTCTCAAAAATAAAAACAAAGCCTGGGTTTACTGTTTACATGTGCCGTGTATCAATGTGTACATTTGGAGCTAGGGACATCCGTAAGTACCGAATGCTTCATTCAAGTGTTTTGTCGGTTCATAGCCAGAAGAGGTCGGCCATCTATAGTTTACTCAGACAACGGCACAAATTTCGTTGGTACATCTGCATTGCTGAAAAAAGTCGACTAGGTAAAGGTAATTAATTGCTCAGGAAACTTTGCAGCCCATCACTTAGAAGTTCATTCCGCCAGTGCTGCTTGGTGGGGCGGATGGTGGGAGCGTCTAATTCGCACAAGCAAGAATTTGATTGTGAGAGTCTTAGGACAAGCTGCAGTCAAATAAAGTTACTTACCATCATCTGTGATGTGGAAGCCGTAATAAACCGTCGACCGCTTACTTATGTGTCAAATGACTCTGAGGATCTTCTCCAATTGACGCCTTCCATGCTCTTACAGGACATTAAGGTTTCAGATACAGCAAATTTGGATACCTTATCAGGACTGAGTATTCTGTGTGTGTTCCTTGAGAACATTGTGAAATATTTACCAGGGTGTTTCTTTTCAAGTTTTCAGTCCTGAACTGGAACAGTGAGCTGATGAAACGTAAGCTTTGTTCTGATGTAACTGCTGTGCTGGATAATAACTGCACGTGAAGGGATTTAAAATCCTCGTTTATTAAATCACTATTATTTACAAACTTCCCAACTCGGGAGGGATACAGAAAGTCAAAGACCGCACTTGGGTCGAACTTAACAATGAAATAAATTTAAAACTAAACCTAAAATAGAACTTAAATCAAAGGTTGCTTCGCAGAGCAATTCGCGGAAGTTGGCCTTTACCTAAAAGGGTGCGTAGCAAGATATACTAATACTAACGCACTTCAAATGGTTTTACAATGCAATCACGTAGTAAGCACTATGGCTTATAAATTTAAACTGCTAGCTGGTCAGGCGAACGTTGAGCAGAGTGACCGTGGTCTGAGACTAAGCTCTCTCACACTAAGAGGTTTCTACCTCTGGCTTAAATAGTACTTGGCTGAACTTCAAAAATTAGCATAAGCTAAAAACGCGCGCTTCTTCTGACAGGAAGTTGAAGCAGAGAGGAGATAGAAAAGATTTAAATTAAAATAAACTTGGTTAGTTTAACTAAAACCTTACATACTTCCCGCCAGAATTGCGATAGTTAAACTACTTTGGTCCAAACGGACCATGTTGAAAACTAGCAATTCTAAATAGTCGAAAATTTCACTGTTCTAAACTTAGGCCAACTCTTACAAGGCAATATATGTTTGTGTAAAATACAGACGAAATTTTCTGGAACAACAATCTTCAACATTTTTTTTTTCAAGTCTTATTCTTCAAACAGTCTTACTCCTTCCAGCAAAATCTGGAAGGAAAACAACTTTAGTATGACATAACAGAATAATTCTAAGTGGTACAAATCCTTTTTTTTTTTTTCTGTGTAATTTTGCACACACACATTATCATTCAAGCACAATTAAATTCTTCCCCCGTATGCTCTCTCACCGGTGTTGGATGTAAAGCAAACCGCCATTGCGGGTTTTTATGTGTTCGGGGGTGTTCAACTCTTCCACCTACAATCGACTAACATTAGTTAGAACTTGACATACGAGACCTGAAAAAAACGCCCTATAACCAGCTAATCCTAAGGTTCTCACTAGCTTTATGTCTAACACTTTAAGTGTATTTGGTGGAGAGCCTAATTAACACTTGCATTCTAAAATAGTGAATCTTTAACTTTTCATGCATACAAATTCGCAGTTTGCACACAACATTCACATTAATATTGCACTTAACGTGCATTGCTAGCATAATATTATTTGTTACATTTCATAACACATTAACAATTTCATAGCAATCCTGAAATGCAAATAGAGGTTAAATTTCTAAGCTTACAGAAATATAGGTTAAATTTCTAAGCTTACAGCAAGTGCTTCCTATTCCTTTCTCAAGGTACTTTCTTGAAATATCAAATTACATTGAATTAATAGTCTACAGACTAAATCGTGTTTTTCAATTTTCCGAATTTTCATTCTAGACATTTTACAAGTCTTTAGACAAAGCGTCGTACAAAATCATTTAGTTAACATATTCTTTTCAGCAATTCATTGCTTTTACAGAATTAATCTATTTACAAAATTAAGTAATTTTAAATCTTTAAGAATTACAATTTCTTTTAACAAAACATTTTACTTTCCATATGAGAACTTATCGCTCACTTGGCGTAAAAGTCAACCTCGCTTGAGGTAAAATCAGCCCTGCAACTTGCAGTATACTCAAAAATTAACTAAACTTTTGAATACGAAATTGTACTTATCTTATTATGATCGTCCATCCTTTTCTTGGCCCAATCTTTAAAACTTGAGTAAGTTGTGGCCTGGTTCAGTTTCCTCGTTTTTCGTTGTTCTTTCGGAGCCTGCTCGTCTCTTTTTCTTTTGAAATTCCGTCGTTGTATCCTCGGCAATTTCCTTTGTAGAGGAGGTTCCTCCGCTGGACGTTTGGTGGACTGGGCCCTTCTCTCCTGGGCCCTTGTTCGTTGCTTGTCCTGGTTCCTGCTGTATTCGGGAAGTTGATTCTCAGGCTGCAATCGACGTTTCTTGCTTCTCAGGCACCTGTCCGATGATTCCACAGTTCTTTTGGATACATTGGGCTTTCCTTGCCCATTCTGCTTTCTTCTCTTGGCACGCTCGTAGTTCCGTTCGTAGATCTGGTCACCTGCATCGTGAGACTTTCTTTTGAATCCACATTTTTGGTTCTTATTTCTACTTTGTTGAGGGGGAGCTTTCTTTTTCTGACTTTTCGATGCCGTTGTAGCTGGTTCCTGCTGTTTTTGCTGAAGTACATCTTCCTGGCTAGTCGATTGCCTCGGATCCTGAAACAAATCTTTAAATATTGGCATTTTATTTCTATTATAGTATGGCTTTATTTGGTCCACATTCGCTGTCACTGTGTTACTATCATTTCTTTTTAATATAACCACTGGCCCTGTCATTTTTTCTATTATAAACAGGCCTTCAAAACGCGGAAAGAATTTCCCCACCTTTTCTTCTGGGGCATTTGACAAGTTATGCTTAATTTTAAGCACTTCATCTCCCACATTGTACTTGACCTCTCTTCTTTTTAGGTCATAATATAATTTTTGTTTTCTCTGGGCCGTTTCTATATTTCCCGTCGCTTCCCGTATCAACTTTTGTATATCACTCATTTTAAATTCTTCTGCCCTTTCCTGGACAAAGAAGAGCTTGTCCAAGGGGGTCAGAATTTTTCTTCCTAGAAAGAGTTCAGCGGGTGTTTTTTGTGTAGTATCGTGTTTGGCGGTCCTAAGGGCAAATGCAAATTCATTTATATGGCTATCCCAGGCAGAGTGATAGTTTTTCACATAACTTCGAATTATTTTCACAATTATTCACCCGTTGCGCTATGTTTGACTGCGGACGATACGGGACCATCTTTAGATGACGTATGCCCAGTTTTGCACACATTTCCTCAAACATTTTACTAACAAAAACTGGGGACCATTATCGCAAATAACTTTTAGGGGCCTCGTATTTTAAAATATACTTATTTAGAATTGAATCTACTACAATTTTTGCAGACGCGCGTTTTAACGGAATCAACTCTAACCATTTGCTAAAATGATCCACTATAACTAAAAGATATCGGCTTTTGTTAACTTTGCTTCGAGGGTAAGGTCCAAGTAAATCGATGCCTATTATTTGATTTGGGAATTCTGATTTAATACTATTTAGGAACCCGGCCGGGCGGAAATTAACATAATTATTTAATTGACATGTTGGGCACGACTGGACATACGCCCTAGTAAACTTTTGCAGTTCTGGAAAGAAAACTGCCTCGCGAACTCTTTGAACAGTTTTTCTTATACCTAAATGAGCCGAAATGGCACAATCATGCAACTCTTCTAATACATTCAACCTCATGCTAGCTGGGATAACCGGTCTATATTCATGATTCTCATTAGTAGCTTTCGTATAGAATAACAGTCCGTCAATTAATTCGTAATTTTCGGCCCTATTTCTTATCGGCACAATATCCGGATGATTGAAATTCTCAGGGTCGGCCAAATAATTGTATATATTTTTGAACTCCGGATCTTTTTTGAGTTCGGCTATTACTGTTTCACGAGAATCTAATACTTTGGATGTTAACATGGCTATCTTAATTACACTTCCATTTTCATCTAAGTTAATTCTGCTTAAAGCATCTGCCACAACATTTTCTTTTCCCGGCGTATGTTTAATTATTAGGTTATATTCCTGTAATTTGAGAGCCCACCTTATTAATCTGGGTGATAAATTTTTTCCAGAATAGAGTCTAGTGACCGCCGCGTGGTCGGTATATACAGTTACTGGAGAACTTCCAAAGAACACACGAAATTTCTGTACTGATGCTAACACTGCGAGAGTTTCTCTCTCTGTTGCGGAATAGTTTCTTTGGGTTTCATTTAATGTTCGGCTGAAAAAAGCCACGGGCTGACCATTTTGGGAAAGCACTGCACCAATCGCGAAATCTGAAGCGTCCGCTGAAATCTCTAATCCTTTATCCCCTTCTGGAAATTTTAAGACGGGAGCTTGAGTCAATGCGTCTTTCAATTTTTGAAACGCCAAGTTGGCTTCTGCTGACCACGAAAACCTAGCTTTTTTTCTTTTCAACTTTAGCAGTGGCTCAGCTATTTTTGCAAAGTCTTTAATGAAGGACCGATAGTATGAACACATCCCAAGAAACGACGATAGTTTCTTCGCTGTTTTAGGAACGGGATAATTTTTAATAGCTACTATTTTTGAGTGATCAGTTTCGATTCCCTTTTGGGAAATTTTAAATCCTAAATAGCGTAACTCTTTTGCGGCAAATTTACATTTGGACGCATTTATCTTTAAACCAGCTTCATTTAACAATTAAAACACTTTTCTTAAATCTTGTAAGTGTTGTTCTAGATTACTGCTCGTAATTATAATATCGTCTAAATATATGAATGTGCTTTTACCAAGGACTGGTCTTAAGACGATGTCCATACATCTTTGGAACGGCGCCGGCGCGCCGGATAAACCGAACGGCATTCTAAGAAATGCGTACGTGCCAGATTTAGTTATGAACGGGGTTTTGTGTACGTCTTCGGGTTTTACACTAATTTGAAAATAGCCACTCGTAAGATCTAACGTGGTCATGTATTTTGTAGACGAAATATTTCGAATTATTTCTTCAATTCTCGGCCATTACCGATATTTTGTAACTGAATTTAACTTGCGATAATCTATAGCAAAACGCCACCGCTTCGGGTGCGTAATCGGGTAATCATTATTCTTTTTACATAAAACCACCGGACTCGCATATGCACTCGAAATAGGAGTTATTATTTTATTTTTTTAACATTTCATCAATATGGTATTCAATTATTTATTCTTTTACTTTATCATATTTATATGGCTTTTGCCTAACTGGCTGAGCGTCCCCCCGTGTCAATGTCGTTGTTCACCACCTGTGTAAAACCCGGTACATCACTAAATAAATTCGAAAAATTACTTACCAGTCCTTGGATTTTCTCTTTTTCTTCTGCTGGTAAATGTTGCAAGTCCAGCTGCGGGGGCTTATTATTCTTGGCTTCAATTGGCTTCATATTTAAGGTCAACTCTCCCCCCTTGAAATCAATTTTTGCTTCTGCCAAACTAAAAAAGTCCACACCTAGAATAATACATGTTTGCAGGTTTCGCACAATATAAAACAGGATTCTTACCTGTTCGTTGTTGATACGCACGAACAACGGTACTTTTCCTAAACAGCTACACTTTTCTCCTTGTGCCGCTATGACATCCGTGTCTCTTGCACTAAAAATTCTGTAACGGCGAAAGTGCTTTTTAAAGAATCTTTCCGATACGAAGCTGCTTTGAGCTCCTGTATCCAAGAGGGCTGTCGCCGGTATGTTGTTAATTAGAACTTCAATCTTCGGCAAACTCAAATTCTT